>QFEA01000424.1:0-109082 GCA_003315975.1 Lactifluus echinatus | reverse complement strand
ACTAGATCTCGCAGCATCATCCTCAGATCCTCATACCCGCCGCACGTTATCAAGTCTTTCTCTCTCGGTCGCCAGAAGCAAGCGCATCGTTGTGGTCACTGGCGCTGGCATCTCTTGCTCGTGTGGCATTCCCGTGCGTGAATCGGGGTCGTCTTTATTGTCTATGGATCACTTACTCGTGTATGCAGGATTTTCGTTCTTCTGACGGTCTCTATGCTCTTGTGAAGAAGCAGTATCCAGACACGATTTTAAAGGGGCGGGATTTATTCGATGCCTCCCTCTTTCGCGACCCCACTTCAACCTCTATATTCTACTCATTCATCTCGCAACTGAAGCAGTCTATTGATTCTGCTTCTCCGTCGCGCACGCACCATTTCATTCGAACACTCGATGAGAAGAAGAAGCTTCTTCGCTCTTACACGCAGAACATCGACGGCCTAGAAGAAAAAGCTGGCCTTATTGGCAGTTCTAGCCAAGACAACGGGAAGGGGAAGGGTAAACTCAGCGTGAAGGGCGTACGAAACGTCCAGCTGCACGGCGACATCCATCGTGTCCGATGTACCCTGTGTTCAGCCAACCTTCCCTGCAAAGAAGAGTATCTCCAACTTTTCACCGATGGGCTAGCGCCCGACTGTCCTGAATGCACTTTACGTTGTGAGTTTGTCCTTATCGTCACGCCGTCTTTACCACGTGGTGACATTCCATCAGCAGAAGCCCGTCTCGCACGGTCGGCGCGCCCCCTAAAGATTGGCACATTGCGCCCGGCTATTGTGCTCTATGATGAGGCACATCCTTTAGGGGATGACATTGGCGCCATCCAGGCCTCTGATGTATCCCGAAAACCGGACATGCTCATTATCATGGGCACCTCGCTCAAAGTTCACGGTTTACGGAAGCTCGTCAAGGAATTCGCAAAGGCAGTCCACGCTTCTGCGCCACCAGATACTCTTTCCACGAAAACTCAAGCAAAAAATTGGGTGGGTAAGGTCGTCTTCGTCAATAAGACACCACCGGGGAGTGAATGGAATGGCATAATCGATTATCACATCGAGGGGGAGACAGACGCATGGGCACATAAAGTGGAGGAGGAGTGGCGGAAGTTGCGGCCGTCAGACTGGGAAGTCCAGCAAACACTAGATGATACTGACAGTGGTGCTTTCAAAGCCGTGAAGGAGGTCGTTGGGAAAGGATTTAGGAAGTATTTATATCTCTTGTCATGTTTTTGTCATAACGGCATGCTAACCTCGAGAATATGCAGGTGGCAAGAAGCTTACAGCGCCTGGAATGGAGAATATCCCCCCAGCCCTGGTTGCCGACCTATCCACTGCACTACCCAAAGCTCCCGCTTCCCCGACGAAGCGAACCCGGTCGACGTCACATTACACGGGTGGCGACTGCAGCCCCTCGAAGAAGCGGGATCCTGGGATTTCTAACCGTACAAGTGTGAAGATCCTTCCAGATGAACGTGCTCTCCTGTTCGCCGATACGACCAACAGCTGCTCCAAGGATGTGGAAAGTGAGATGGATAAAGGCGAGGTCCTAATTATGAAGCCCAAGGCTACAGGCGCAGATAGACGTAAGGGTGGCCCACTGAAGGCACGGAAGAAGGTGGAGGTCGTAATTCCTATGAAGATGGGTCGTACGACGGAGCCTGAGCTGGACGTTTTCAATTGAACATTTGGGACTGCTGTATGACATCTAATTTATTGCTGTAACGTATTACGAGCACGCAGTGGGACTATCTTGCATGGATTATCGTATTAGCAGGAGAGGATAAGTGCATACAACAAAAGACATAAATTAAGGTAGTGAAGTAACTAAGCAAACTGTCAATCACTTATGAGCTCCGAGACACTCCAATCCTCAAAACTACCGTCAGGAAGATAACGCCGGATGACGAGTGGAATCTTGCGCTGAGAAAGTTCCTTGATGGCGATTTGAAGTGCATCTGTTTCACCGTCGAGAGGAACAAGGATGGGGGCGTTCATACTAGGTCATCGGTGTCAGCACTCCCAATAAGATAATGTAGGGTGTAACACACCTGATTTGAAGAGCTCTCGTCCCCAATATACGGGCACGCTCATATTTTGTCAAGTAAGGGGTGGTGACTCTCACTTTGTTAGGCTGTCGTTCTCCGTTAAGACCAGTCTGAGGGGCACTGGCACTCGGTTGCGGCTGCTCTTGTGAAGGGGCGCCATTGAGAAGGTCAGGATCATTCTCGGCACCGTTGAGACCTTCGACGCCATTCATCTGAGACTCATCTCCTTGGCCATCGTCTCCGCCGTCATGCGGGTCTGCTGCAAGGAGGTCGTAGTTTTCGTCCTAGAGAATAAGAAGAGAAGATTAGACGGGGGTAGAATGCCGATAGAGCAACGCACATAGGCATCGTCGGCGAAGGTTGGGCCGCCATAGTCGTAGTCATCGCCGCCAGCGCCGCCGCCGTAGCCATCATCGGACATGGCAGAAAAACAGGTTGAGATGTATCGGGAAATGCCACGGCCTGGATTGAGTCATTCGCGGAGCTTAAATCTGATATGGCAGTCGAGGCGCAGAAAGGAGATTCGGGACTGCTTCTAGGAGGCGTTTACGCATACCAATCCCCCCATCCAGTCACATGGAAACTAGCCTTCTGAGCGTTCTGTGGTCCCAGTTTCTCGTTTCCATGGCGGATTCGTCCTAAAACTCTGCTCTTGCTATTGACGTGGGCGTAGCTTGTCATCTGTCTGTGTCTGCGCGAAGATCCTTGACTAGCGTGTGGCTCTCAGGCGTGCTCTCTGATGCGAATAAGGGTGTGTGCAGAGTGAGAACAGTCATATTCCCGAGCGAGCGGGGATCCGAGTGAACTGTAACTGTGTGTCAGGTCTTCGGTGGGCTGACATGTTGGTATTCAATATTCTTAACTCAGCCCGTTTCGCGCACTCGCACACTCGCGCACACTCTCTCCTTTCTCTCTTCATGTCTCTCATCGAAAGTGCCCCCCTCCGAGAGTGGGGAACTCGCTACGACTCTTTGTCGACTTCTTCGTCTCCATCCATAGCTTCTTCCTTGTCTAGGCACCCCCCAACTACTGCCTGTACTTCAACATCTACAACTAATTCATCTCTTGTCATCCCACCTCTCAACAAGGTGTCCCATGAGGCCAGCGTCTTTGTCGGCAGGTACCCGCACCTTCCATTCTTGCTTTTGTTCATGCCTTCATTATTCCTTTTCAGTCTCCCTACAAATGTCGACCACACAGAGTTGAGCACTCGTCTCAAAGACCATCTCTCGATATATGCGGAGGTCAGCCTCGTTAGGATCATCCGCGATAGCCGTGGCGGGGTCTGTGCCTTCGTCCAGTGCAATGTAAACTATTTTTCTGTCGTCCCGTAGTCTGATTAACTCCTGCCCCGGCGTCTAGGACCCAGCGTCTGCTTCGAAACTAATACAAACAGTTCATTCACTGCCCCCTCAGAGCTTCATGGGCCGGTATCTTCGCTTCGAACCTGCTCGCTCTCAGAGGACGCTGTGGATCTCGTACAGGTACCAGCCCTGCACAGTTCCCTTAGCATATATTTCTGAAACAATAATAGAAAACCTGTGGAGGTCGTTCACGGTCCAGATCATGACCACTCCACGTCACCCTCCAATTTTAACGGACGGATAATTGAGTTCGAGCTGCCAAAGGCAATGAGGATTTGTCGCACTCCTGGATCAAGGTAATAATATGCACGAGCAACCGTGTTGGGTCCCTGACTGTATGCGTTTTCAGACGGATTAATATCCTATATAACGCCCAGGCTCTTCGTTTCGACGATAATGCTAATCTGCCCAATTCACCTTCTCCACAGGAACAGGACACCACGGATAGTACCTTGGTCGGCGTGGGCTTGGTACTCTCACCATTGCAATTCGACTCTCAGGCAAATTTACTTGTATCACGTCCCTTCGAGAACCCTGGCTGATAGGCATTCCGTAGACCTTGCATCAACTTGCTTCCTGTTTTGGTTCTGTAGAGTCGTTTGAACTCCGCCAGCCAGAGTCTGCAGATGATGGTGGAGGTTAGTAGCAGGTGCTGAATATTGTACACTTCTCTCACTTTGGCTATCACAGAGTACCCGAGATACCCATATCCTCATAATACGGATAGATCCGTGGGCATGGATCCGGGGTGTTGGGAGGTCAAATGGGCGAATCGCAATGATTGCCTCAGCGCTTTGGCGGTAAGTAGCACGTAAAACAGACTGGCTCTAGTTTTCTGGGCCTGATACATCTTGTCCAGACTCTGCGCGGCGTCCCGCATCTCACTGTTACTTGGCCGAATCAGCCGCATGCATTCATGCGTAGACGGAGTGGACCCAGCCGCGATCATCAGATAAAGGACCATCCTATATTGAAACGACAATCAGGCCTACAACAGATTCAAGCTCAACGTGGGGACAACGACACCACGACAAACCAGGTTATTACCTCTCTAGGTTCACGTGGCTCATGGGACGACGAAGTCAACACCGCAGTGGCTACTGTTGGCTCTCAGTCCTCGTCTGAGCGCCTCTCTGGCCCTAACGATGGAGATCCTCCCATGACTACAGATAGCTGGACAGTTGTAGAGGCTGGAAGCAATACGAATTGTCTGAATACGTCCCCGACAAATCCTGACTTGGCAATCTCCAAGCAACTGCAAGTCACTCAGGTTCATCTGAGTGATGCCTCACTTGAAGCGAACGACAAACAACTGAAACAGGATGGTGAGGTACTCTGTATTGATGGAATACACTCTTCCCAGTCATCCAATCGTCTTGAATGGTCGGGAATCGTCTCTGAGAGCCCGCCCCATTCAAAGAACAGGGTGACGTTATCTCCGCCGTGAGCGATCCTATCGTATCTTAGCACAGTTCTGGCGTTGATTCGACATGTTCCAGCTCCGTTTTGTACGCACCTGCATATGGTGGCGATACGCTCTCGCCAACTTCGATCACCGCGCTGAGCCCGCCTTTCGTTGAGAATCTTGCCTCTCCCTTCAATCCAAGGGGCCCCACGTACGGGCATCCCATAGTTGGCAGTGGCTTCAATTTTTCTGATACATTCGCCGTACCAATCGCCCATCACTGGCCAGAAGCACGACCGCGGAGGTCCCCTGGCCCATGCGACGAGAATATTGATATCAACACGCGCAACGTCTTTGACCCGACAACGGTTTTTGTAGGAGGTCTGGAAATTCACGGACGCTGTACATGGGATGAAGAGAGACTCAGAAGGGTATTTGGACAGTATGGAGAGATCACCGAAGTGAAGCTCGTGAGACCAGGTAGGACATCCACTTTTGCTGAGATAACTAGCTTACATCTCAATGTTACCAGCTCACAGGAAGTCGGCGTTCGCCTTCGTGACGTACAAGTACAGCAAGTCATCCTCTCAAGCTGTTTTAGCGGAGGTTGGATCGAACTGTTTTTTTTAAGAAGCAATTCCTAACATTGTTTTTTTCAACAGCACAACCGCATTTACGACGGTCGTCACATTCGCGTCCAGCTTCGTGATAGTGCAGTACAGAAGATACACGGAAAATCTAATTTCAAGTCAGGCGAGGGACGACTGTTCGGTCCACGGCATCAGATCAGTTCAAAGACCAATGGCTCTCCTGTTGATAATCTCCTTCACGTACCGAATGGCACTAGATCTGCTGTTCCAGTACCTGGCGAAGGACCTGCTTCTACTCTCCTCCATTCCCCAAATGGTGCAGTTCCTTGTCACTCGGATGCGCGGGGACAAGTACTAGAAAATGCCTACATGCCGTCGATTCCTTCACAAGCTTCATCAACGATGGTTGCCAATGTACCCCCGATGGCCTACCCTCCACAGCCACCTGCGTTCTATGCCCCTCAACCGTGGTTTATGCATCCCTATCCGTATGCACCCCCTCCACACATCATTCCTAGTTATCCACAAATCCCATTGGCAACGACTGGACTCGGTGCAAACGAGGCAGGTCGCTCTGTTTCGTCTAATTCCATGTACCAGGTCTGGATCCAATAACCTAGATCGTCCTTGAGTTCACTGATGTTTCTGCAGCAAATTCCCCACTACTCCGTGTACTCGTTGCCAGTGCCCCCAATTCATCCAACTAGACCCCAGCATGTTGAATTGACGGGCGTGACGGAACGTCGTGCTCCTCTTCAACCGACAGGTTTCATCGAAAGTGAGCAGGGCCTCATACCAGTTTATGCCCCCGAGGCACTAGGCGAGTACATGGCAAACACAGGCCCGCATCAGAACGTAGTTGAGCCTCCTGAAGGAAGCCACCCCGAATTGCATCCACCGAAGTTTGTCCCCGAAGCCAGATCATCACAGCCGCCGACTATGTATACCTTCTACCCCCCGCCCCAGTATCACCCTCCGTTTGGCAGAGACAGCGGTGCTCTCATCATGACTGGACAAAACCAGTTCTCGAATACTCCCAACGCATTACCGATAGGACCTTTTTTTAATTGGTATCACGACACTACCCGCGCCGAATTTCATGTACCAGGTGCTCGAATCGCAGCTGTCCCCCCGACTCAAACGGCCGGGGCCAACGAAAGTACCCCTTTCACGGGACAACCCCCGCGATGCCAGAGTCTATTTAATGGACGCGGACTCGGCTTTCCAAAACGTCGTAGCCAAGGCGACCATTCCACGTACAGGACAGGCAGGGGGAACAACCCTGGCACACATATGACGCGTCGACGAGCGTATTTCAAACACACCGGAGGAGCTGTCTCTATGAGTGCCGTTACGGACCAAACGGGGGAAACGGACGAAGAGGTTGTCGTTGTCGGCGTCGATCCTGTTGTCAGAGCGAGCACGTCCTCGCCTGCCGTATTTGATCTAACGCCCGCATCCCCTATCTAAGGGCTAGTTGTGAGCCGTGAAATAGCTTCGTTTGTTCTGTTCGTCATGGACAGTCCATCCAACAGTTCTTGTCTTTGACCTTGACGTTTCCCAAAGTCAAGTTTGCGATTTCATATGGCTTCCCATGAACTATTCACCTACCAACTAAAAAACATCATGTTCGTCATACTGGCTTGTCTGCATCTCCTATCATCTCGGAAATGCTTCCCGTAGAACCGCACTCCGAATATTCACGCATTGGAAGGCGGATCAGTCTAATAACGAAAATATTTGTAAAAAATGTCGCTTCATATGACATGTCGCACGTTGTAGTATCACGTATCCCATACTCACGAGCCCAGTTTGAACCAGTGGACCTGCCTCTAACATGGGGATAAAGTAACTAACCTCTCCTCACAGATCTCGGGCCAGTCAGGTAATGGTAATACAACGTCACAATCCAGTCTGTAGCACGTCCTCAAGTCAGAGATGTAACTGGTGGATGGTGTCAACACGGTGAGCTAGGGAGGATTCGATAAGAAAACTTGGCCAGAATGGGAAGGAATTAAACGAGTGCCGATTCGATAATACGCACCGTCGTCCCTTGACTAATACTCTTTTGCGAATGAGTTGTATGCTAAAAAGATTCACGCTGCTTATTCCACACCGTCCGCGTGTCCATCGCTGAGGACACTCAGCAAGTGCTGATCGATGATCCCCAAAGACCTAAGTATAGTACCGAGCTACCAGTATTCCAGAGCCAGGTTACTTAAACCTAATCTACCCGTGTGAAAGAAGAACAAAGGGAGTATCTTAAAGGGCCGGATTTTTTAGGTATCCAGCTGTCGTTGGTACACGGCGGCTTTCCCCAGTAAGGTTCAGGTTACACATCCCTTAACTTGACATTGCAGGGGTGAACGTCAGGAGGAGAGAGGGGTGAGAAGCTGCTGCGCGCGTATACTGGAGTGTCGGCATAGTACAATAAAACAGGATCAAGGCCGCGCGCGAAAACGTAGTGGAGACGTAAAGGTGACAAAGTGCAAGAACGCCCCCGCGCGCGAGCACCGAACAAGAGAAGAGAAGTTAAGAGCTTGAACTTGATGAGGAGCGGAGCGACAACACGCGGGCCACAAGTGTCCCATTCATTCAAAGTCATCTATCCGAGTCGTCATAACTTAGGCCAGCCAATTCACATGATGCAGATAACCCATCTACGCGAGGGAAACAGGGCACAGGGCGCGCGCAAGTTACCGTGCTGTATACGGTACATTGTAAGGGAGAAATAGAATAATTGGTACGTAAAAAAAGGCCGCCAGGTCGCGTTTGGCTGGGCTTTGGGTTTTCAATTTCGGGTTTTGAGGAGCTCGAGCTTGCGGTGTAGGTCGTGTGGTGCGTCTATTGAATTGAACGGAAGAAAAAAAAAAAAGTTAAAAAGTGCCGTTAGTTGGGCGATCTGAGTCACCAGATGTATGATCTAGTCCTCCTATCGACGTGGCGGGCGTCACGGAAGAAAACTAGACGGTATAAGGCATTTTCTTGTGGTTGTGCACGGCAGCAGACGGTGGCGTGGCGTGGTTACAACGAGCGTCTCGCCCTCGCCGGCGCCCGTCGACGCACAAGCGTAATCACGTTACTTTGTACCTTGGACTAAAAGGATCTTCGGTCTTTGAGTCGAATTCTTGTGCAAGAAGTTAGAAGCACGGCCGCAGACTGCACCCGCACAACCGAGGAGGAATTGGCGGGGTTGGAAGACCGAGGGCGTCTCGTAAATGTGGGGTCGAGGGTTGACATGGAAGACGAAGGAAGATGGTAGAAGTAAATAAATAAATATTAAATTGCTCTTGCTCCTCGCTCCTCGGCCTCGGAAAAGGGGCACTTATTTAGCAGGTTTTGCCATGCCCCGAAATGGCATCCTTACCCCCTCAAGCCTCAGGCCTCAGGCCCGCCACAGAGCGCTCGCCCAAGGAACCCTCCCAACACCCCAAGGTAGCCATTGGCAACGAGTGAAGCTTCGTTGGTCGTAAATGTTTCATAGGTTGATGATATGGGGACACTTCAGACCCGTAAAGAGAGTATCTAGCAGCATGTAGCACAAGCCGGCCTGCATCTCGATGATTGGCTTTTCCCCTCGGCCCCTCGGCTATTCGGATCGGAGCTAAATACCATATTCCAATCTTATCATGTCATTCATTCGCGAAAAGGTAAAGAATATGTACGAAAATATACATGCAAGTCGGAAGCAGATATCGATCGTGTCCGATGTTCGTTCGATAAACAAATATTCTCCCGTTAGTATGCCAACGTGCAGTATCCGGCGTGTATGGATGAGGGGGTATCAAAAAAAATGCTAGGATATACTACAAAATAGTGCAGGCGCACTACGGTATATGAACAGTGGTCAACGTCATGGATCGTGACGTGCGCGATTCGTTACAGCATATTGCACACTGAATGCATAGGTCTGGACAGCACAACACATATGAGTTCAGGGTTGTAATAGAAGCGAAAATAGCGGGCTCACCGAGGTCATGTCTTTCAGGAAAATGGTTTCATAAAAGGGCATAGATGTCGTGTCATGATCGTGAACGCCAATAATACAACAAAACAGAAAGCATCGCACAACGCTGCAAGTAGGGCTCAGTACATCAATACCCCAAGTTAGATATCATTTCACCAACATTACCACCAGGTAACCATGGATGGGTATCGTCACAACTTCTTTCCCGCGTACCAAGATAGTAGGACACTACCAACACCGGCTATGTGAACGCGGGCATTAATACGGCACACCTGCATTAAAATCGCTTGAGACATTTCTGACGAGGCGAAAAGGGTAAAAGACATACGGTGTCGGCGACTTCGGCTTTTCGGAAATCTACATGGAGATCCCCATTGGGCATACGGGTAATTTGGTTCACCTCTCCGAAAGACTGTGATCCGCATTACTCAGCGCATTTCCCATGCTCACAATGTGAAATCCACGTACCTCACACCACTTCCGGATGGCATCGAGACGTGCCTGGTCGCCCTTGGCGATGCCACTCACAACCAGTTTCTTCTTTCGCTTTTCCCGGGACATTGGGAGTACGGTAGGAACGTGCCGAAAGCTCCTACCGGATGTCTTGAGCGAGAAAGGGAGGCGGAGGGTACCAGGCCTGACAAGTACAGAGGCCTCTGCATTCGGCGGGTCGTGGAGGTGGGAAGCATCGGGAGGTAGAGACCAAAGGGAATGGTGGTGGGGACCCTTGGATCGGGACCGAAGAGAAGACGAGGAACTCGGGGTACCGATATTTGGTGTACCTGGGTCTGTCGACACTCCTGTAGTTCCAGAGGAGAAAGTGAGGGTCGATGAGAAGCTGGGCCGCGGTGGCGATAATTGGAATGCAGACCCTTCGTCGGCGGACGCGTCTGAGCCTGGGGGTGTGAAAGCCCCCAAAAGGCTGGGGCGTTTGAAACCCCACGGACCGTAGGATTTGGAGGGCGAGACTGCAGGTGTTTTTCGTGGAGTGTGTGGTAGTTGCGGGGGAGCGAGAGAGCCATCACTGACTGCGCGACCATGGCATGCCATGGTAAGTGGAGGTCGTTCGAAGGTGGAATGGTGATAGAAGCTGGAAGAATCGTCGTGGGGAGAAGGGGATGCGCGGCGAGATGGTGTCAAAGAAAAGCGAAAGGCACGGAGAGAAGGTGGAGAGCGAAGCAAAGACGTGTAACTACGCGTGGCTGGGGGTGTGCCAAGATCCAGGACAGGAGGTGTCTACGGCGCAAGAATATATTAACACGGGGGTACGGTCACGTGGAACAATAGCTCACCTCCAATATCTCTCGGCCAGGGCTTCCGACTCCGCTCTCGTCATCATCACCCACGAGGACGAAACTTTCCGAGATGGACCCAGAATCGTCCTCGCGTGAGAGAGAACGTGCTCGTCGCATGTCAGAATTAGTTCGATAAGGGTATGGTTTTTGTGGAGGTCCCTGAGCTATGCCGTCGCTCTGGATTTCGTCAGGATGCGCGTGCTGGTCTTCAATCCACTGTTCTAGACGACTCTTCCGGTGGGAAATGGAACGCATGGGCGTGGATGGCACGCCGTCTTCATCTGTCGGTGTCGGGGATTGAACAATGATAGGCATTGCCGTCATGAGACGGAGAGGCTCATCCTTATAAACTACTATACGAATTATAACGTGTGAAGGGACAAGACCACAAAAAGCCACCAACCTTGCGGTGCTTGGTCCCGCATACCTCTTTGTTTTGCAGGGGGGGAATGACCGGAGAAGACGAGTTGGTTGTGATGAGTAGTTTCGTGGCGGGGGTCGTTGCACGTCGTAACAATCCGGGGGGATATATATAGAGTTGTGGCGTTCACTTGGTGAGAGAGACGAGATGGATGCGAAATACGGGTACAGATCAGAAGGAGAAGGGGACCATAGTAGGAGAGAGGAGACGATCAAGCTGGTAGCACGCTGAAAGATGAACGTTGATGTTCAACTTTGAACACGCGCCTTCAACGAAACCTGCAACGAGGCAGTTCGGTCCGCTTCCGAGAGCGGACGAACTGGAAATGGCATCGTCTCTCTCGCTTGGCTGCATTGCAATTTCAGATTTATCTCTCTCTGGGCATCAAGCATCCGTGTCGACCGGTATCGCGGTCACGCTTTAAATTATATTAGTCGTGCGGGTGACAGCATGCTGCCTGCGTCTTGATGATGGTAGCACAGCACTCAATTGCCCCAATGATGCGAGGTGTCAATACAATCAGTGGCGCGCACCCTCCAGTACTCATCACTGACCTCCTATCATATCATTATCATTGGGATCAACCCCACACGGCTGAGCCAAAGGACGCGAAAAATCATAGATCGAGCCTCATCTCACCCGAATCTGCATCATCATACTGTAACGTGAACGCCACAACCACCCCAGAAATGACAGACCTATCATATCAAAATCTAGTATGCTAGCTCGTCAGTCGGTTAATGACGAGTACAGTGAGAGATCGGTGCATTGATACAAGGAGGCTATCTAGTGGGTATCACTCTTCAATATGAAACATATACAGACCCCAGAATATAGGCGTTATTCCCATGTGACGTGCGATGAGACAAATCAAACGACAAAAAGCTCGGGTTTTATGTTCTGAAAACCCGAGGTGAGCTTAGTGACAGTAATGTAATAAATCTACTATACTCACCATCTTACACAGGCGGGCCACAAGTCCGCCTAGTTGTATTAATGTACCTACTCCTTCTAGGATCCTCATATGCGTGAAACCGATTTCCTACACGTACCATAAGTATCCGATATGAGAATATCGATGACCGATCACTACCTTAATATATTCTAACTTCGTGTACTCGGGCAGCCTACAACGAGTGGATCAATTATATGGGACATATTAATGACCGGGACTCACTCATCAAACGTTTTCACAACACGAAATATTGTTACAATTATGTCCACGGCACTGTAACCCTGATCCCAAAGCTCCTGCAACTTTAGCATGGAGTGCTCTATGTCACCCTTCGAGCATGCGCGGATCATACTCTGCACGACAATGGGATGGGGCTGGTCGCACACTTTGAAGACATTGTCACTCGAGACGAAACCGAATCCCGACCAAGTGGATTGAATATTGTTGATTGCTTGTCGCATGTCACCTTCAGAGGTGAATATTAGAGCAGTGAGGCCATCTTCATTGTATTCGACCTGCAAGTTGAGATCAGGGAGATGGCTATATAACGAGGGCCAAGGAGCTTTGCGAGCTTACCTTTTCCTCGGCACATATTTCTAATAGCCGTTGAAGAATCTCGCGATCGGTCAGCTTAGCGTAGCGGAGGATGGCACATCGACTCTGTATTGGCTCGATAATTTTGTTTGACATGTTGCAGGCGAGACAGAAGCGGGTTGTGTTGGAATAAATCTCCATTGTACGACGTAGGGCCTGTTGAGCACCTGCCGTCATGCTTCAACATGATAAGCTACAGGTCCACAGGTGCAATGCGCCTTTGTTACCTGTCTGCCTCGTCGAGAATGACTATTTTATGTCGTCCGGGGGGTAAGGTCACCTTCTTTTGCGCAAAAGATTTTATTTTATTTCGGACAACATCAATACCTCTGTGATCCGCATCAAATAAGTCAATAAGAGAGAGGGAGCGGAGAATGGCACACCTCTCATCCGACGCGTTCAATTCTAGCACACCCTCTTTGTACGCGTCTCCTAGTAGCTGGTGTGCTAGGCAATGGATACTCGTTGTCTTTCCGATACCCGGCATTCCCTTTCTGGAATTGAGGCCCTACCTAAGAGAGAACATTTGGAACACGCGTACCGAGATGATGAGATGGGGAACATTGCCATCCTTTGCTATAACCTTGAGCCGAGAGATCGTATCGCTGTTCCCTACGATGTCATCGAGTACATGTGGGCGATACTTCTCGACCCTTTCCTGTATAAGTCGTGTGTTATCTCTGACATGACGGGGACGTACCAGGGAAGTTCGTATGGGAGGGCTGACCCGCTGTCGCTGTTGCTGTTGGCCATGAGATGAGAGGACGCGTTTGGCTGTGACAAGCTGTGACCGGACGCGGCTTTCCATGGCTCGATTCAACACAATACGTGTGTACTCAACCTGCGCGAGGCGTTATTCTACAAAAGCTGCCAATGCATCAACATATCTTCCAAAGCCACGTCTCGACTACCGCGCCATATCCGAAAATGTGGTGTACAAGTCGCACAATGCGTTCAATCGCAAAGCCCCACTCCCTGTTGGCGCGATCCAGTCCATAGAGCGGCTGTACACCCGCCATAAAGAACTCTCTCACGTACTAAATGCTAAACGTCATACGCAGTCCGTCGTTGGTGACCGCATCCGCGAAGCAGGCAAGGATCAGGATCAGGAAGCGAAGCAGGCCGCGTTGCAAGTGGCGAAGGAACTCAAATCAGACATCTCACGGCTGGAGCATGATTTCGCTCTGGTAGACGACGAACTCTTCTCGCTTGCCTCGGCCGTGCCCAACGACACACACCCCCTTGTGCCTCTCGGACCTGAGTTCGCCACTGTCGTGCTTTCCACACATGGACCCGAACCCATACCCGCCTCCTCACTCCGTGACCACGTCTCCATCTGCCGAGATCTCGGTCTTCTGGACCTCGAAGCCGGAGCGACCGTGGCCGGCACTTCGTGGTACTACCTCCTCCACGAAGCCGCCCTGCTCGAGATGGCCTTGACGAACTACGGCCTGTCCGTCGCCTTCAAACACGGTTTTGTACCCGTTATCACACCAGACGTGGTGCGATCTGACGTGGCGCGAAGGTGCGGCTTCCAACCACGCGACAATGCAGACCCACCTGTATCGCAGATGTACCACCTCTCTGGCGACTCATCGTCCTCGCATCCGGAACTCGTTTTGTCTGGAACAGCGGAGATACCGCTTGCGGGCATGTTTGCGAACAAGATCTTATCTCTGGAAGACCTGCCGTGTAAACTAGTCGGCCTTGGACGTGCGTTTCGCGCTGAAGCCGGTGCGCGTGGCGCTGAAACGCGCGGCTTGTATCGGGTACATCAATTCACCAAGTTGGAGTTGTTCGCCGTCTCGCAAGCAAGCCAGAGCGACGAAATGATGGAAGAGATGCGACGCGTGCAGACTGAGATATTCAGCGGGCTCGGCTTCCCGTTCCGGTTAGTCGACCCCTCGTCCGCAAACATTAGCATCTCCGCTGATTAAAGTCCGCTAGAGTCCTCGACATGCCAACGGAGGAGCTCGGAGCAAGTGCATACCGTAAGTATGACGTGGAGGCGTGGATGCCTGGCAGGGGAAGCTGGGGCGAGATCTCCTCCCTGTCCAATTGTACCGACTACCAATCGCGCCGACTTCACATTCGCCATCGTCCTGACCCTGACCCTGACCCCTCGCCCTTGCAAGCACCCGTAGCCTTGCCGTTTGCTCATACTTTGAATGGTACCGCCGTCGCAGTGCCGCGTCTCATCGTCACCCTTCTCGAAAATGGTGCGAGATTCAACAATTCTGGCCAAGTTGTAGGGATCGATATGCCTGTTGCACTGAAGCCGTTTTGGCCATCGGCTTATGGCCGAGAGATCGTGCGTTTCAGCGGGAAAGAAGTGATACGATGGGTGTGATGGCCGCGGCATTTTATCATCTCAGAACTCAGTCAGGATAGACTATATACTAATATAAAGCGACAAAGATCAAATTACTTCTTTCAAACAAACATCAGACACACCAGACTTCGGTTCGCGTCAATCGGCAAATGGGTCTGCAAATGGGTCTTCATCCTCAGCAAAATGCCGTCCCGCATCCTCCTCGGCGTCTTCATCATCTGAAACGTTGATATACGCTTTGCGTGCGGACACCCCTGATGACTGACCCGCACGTCTATACGTTTCCTCGCCAGACGATTCGTAGTCACTAAAATCAGAAAGCGAGCCGCGGCGAATGACTTGATCCTCGTCTCTGGAATGTGCCGTTGGCCGGATGGGTGGTTGTAGATTCCTATTACGATGCCTAAGAATGACGGTTTGCGTAACCACAGCAGGACCAACATACCGGTGTTCTGGGCCGAGCTCTCCAAAGTTCAGGTCGTGCAGATCAGGATGCGCCCCGGACCCCGGCACGTCATCTTGTCGAGACCGCTGGCGCACTGCGCGCTGCACGGCAGCACGTTGCTTCTCTTGTAATCTCTGCACTTCAGAGCCTGTTATTTGTGCAGCCTGTAGGCCTTGCTGAACTTCCTCGACATCCTTTTCCGTCACATTCGGTTTGGAGAGCTGATGACGGTGATTTAGTGGTATGCCGATTGTACACGTACACGATGAAGGTTGTACCTTGTCGTAACTCTCTAATGCGGCAATAATGCGGTCGTTCGTTTCAATCAGTGTTCCAATAATCTCCTCGTCCTCCACCAGCTAGATATGGATTAGATAGAGCTGTCCACTGATACACGACTACCTTACTTGGATATATCGAACTATCGATTTCCGAGCTTGCTTAGCCTTTAGTAACCAATCTTGAACGCGCTCGTTCGTCAGAAGACTATCGTTCTCGGTGTTGACGAGCTGCGATCAGATCTGAACATACCAGCGAGCATCGAAATGGGAATGGGAGATCACAAACCGTGATAGCATTCATCAAGTTATTTGCGGCAGACGACGCGTTGGCGATCGCAGTGAGAACCTGTGGTTTCTCCTATGCACGGCATGCATCAGGCCGTTGCTTGGAGCAGAATGTTATACGGGAAACAGACCCGCTCAAAGTCAAAGTGTTTCCGGGCATCACTCGTGCTCTTGGAAGCCGTCTTCTTCCGCCGGGCCTCGTCTTCCAGCTTGCGACGCTCCTCCTTAGCCTTGCGCTTGGCCTCTTCCTTCTCTTTCCGCTTCTTTTCGACTTCACGTTCGCGCTCTCCCACCGCCTCCTGGCTGGCGTCCCGTTTGCGAGGTGGTTCTGCGGGTTTCACTTGTCGATAGAGGCCAGCGATGCTGGCAGCACTGCGATCGTCTTTGAACTGCCTGCTCCACGAAGCCAAGACTGCCAAAACCTTCTTCTTCACCTTTCGATCGGTCGCAGGGTCTGTCGCGAGATTCTTCAATGCGTCCGTCAGCTGCACATCGGCAAAGGAGCCTACGGGCTCGAGCTCAGATACGACAGTGGGATGAAGATTGATGTCATAGGCGTACTCTGGAACTTCTGGCCAGCATTCTCGACGAGTGCATTGAGGATCTGTAAGTTCCGGTAAGGACAAGGTGATGTGTTCTGTAGAATGAGGTCTCACCACGAGAGCGCGGTACTGTTGGTGGGTGTTACCGTGTTTTATCTTCTTCCTGATGGCTCTTGATGCCTCCGCGGGGCTGTAGCAGTGGTCAAGGGCGATGTGGGGGACAGCAGCGGAGACACTGACCCAGAAGCCTGGAGACTGATGGATTCAATCAACTCTGGGATACTGTGTCGGAGCAAATCTTATAAGCGATCACCATCTGTTGCACACGGACGTGGATGTTCACCCGTCATAGACCTCATCATCGTAGCTCGGTGAAGTGAGAATATCCACCCATTCAGTGATAGATGACTTGATGCGGATGAGAATGGCAAGCAAAATAGCGGGATAAACATTCTACGCACGCGGGGTTTGTCTTTGGAAAACGCAGCAGCGGCTTGTTTGGCAAGGCTGCGAGCAGACATCGACAACGACAACAACGACGACGACGTTAACAAAGAGTAATGCCGAGGATGATGACATCACTCCACTCGCTATCGCTTCCGCTCGACCCGCCATTTGTACACCCGCGGCCTGTACAGCTTTTCGTCTACGTGTCCCACTCTCCTGCTAGACATCGCCCCTCGCCCCTTCTGAGCATCCAACGCGTCTTCATCCTCAGCGTCATCCTTCTGGCCATCTACCCTCTCCACTCCCTTCAATTTTATAGAACGACCCTTGCCCATTAGCAACCTCTGCATCTCTAGCTCTCTTTCCGCATATCGCAACATACGATCCCGATGTAAGCGCGCGGACAGTTCTTTTAACAGCCGTGTTTGATGAGCCTGTGCTCTCAGTTCAATACGATTATGTTCGATTGAGAGGGAAGAAAGGCGCACTTTAGCAACTTCGCGTCTCTCCGACGCGTCAGTGCTGTCTGTTGAATCAACGGTCTTAGCCGCGGCGACTTCCTTCTTTTCTTTGTGTTGTTTTTCTGGGACTTTCCAACCGAGTTCAACTGCCCTCGGAGTATCTCCGTTCTCGTTCTCAGAGTGAGATGTCGTAACGTTGACATAGTTTGCTGCGTACTGTCGCGCTACATGACATGAACCATATGCACAACCCCAGGAGAGTACTTATCCATACCTTCCTCTTCATTCTCGACAAATATTATATGCCTTGCCGGAGGTCGCGACGATTTTTGTTTACGCGCCTTTGACGGCCTCGCAATGATGCCTGCTTCCATGAGGATCTCGAGCTCTTCTTCGTCAAGGTCAGTGCCATTATCATCGGCCTCGTGCACGGTGAGTAGGTCAGCGAGTGCAGTCAACCGGTCTTTAAGTTTTTCAATTTTCTAGTCCCAAGTAAGAGGCATGATATTAAAAACAGGCGGCACAGGGGGCCCACCTTCAAACCAGCCGCCCGCATTGTCCTCACATAGTTCTCGTCCTGAGTCTTCAGGATCTTCACCACATCCACTGGGAGGCTAGCGTTCCCCCGATCTTGCACATGTACACCGCCCTAGGCACGTAGCAGGTCAGCATCCGTGCCGCCGCATGGCGCGTAGACTCATGTATACCTCCGTTCTCTGCCTATTCATTGCAAAGTAAAACTCATCTTTGTTCCTGTCAACAGCCTTCTGCTGTAGACGCTTGATTCTGTCCTGTTTAGAGTGGTAGTCTCGTGCACGGAGTACATAATCTTTATGTTTTTCGAGGATACCAAATCGCTGGCGATGCGAAAGTTGGGAACGCTCTTTGTGATTCCTGCGATGGAGAGAATTGCGCAGTGAGGACATGGTTGTACGGGCTCACAAGCCACAACCTTAGAAGATTATGTAACATGGATAATTATCATACATAACATAACTACTAGCTACTAGTACATACATGTGATGTGCCATACGTCTACTCCTCGTCTTCATTCCCCTCGCTCCCACTCCCGCTGTCAGACTGATTCTCGTGACATGCTACTGCATCTTCGGACTGCTGTGGCGGGGCGAGCTGGGGTATCGGGACAGGTCGGGCCTGTGGCTGTGGCGCCGGAATCGGGCTCTCGAAATACATCCGCACCAGTACGCTCTCGAGTGCCGCCACGCTGGCAGCGGGATAATCGAACCGTCGCGCGTTGTTGCGGATGGTCTGAAAGAGCACGTCCATGCGGTCCCAGCGCTCGCGTTCCATCCGCTCGTGGTCATGACCCGGCATCGCCGATGGGGCAGATACAGACAAGGGAAGCGTGGCTGGGGCTGAGCCTGGAGTGGAGGCAGGGGCAGACGTGGACACGGTGAGTGGCATTATGGTGCCCAAACCCTGTGGAAGTGGCATGGACATGGACGGAAAGTGGGGATACGGTGTTGAGAAGGCGGATGGGGGCTCTACATGGGCACGCATGGACGCAACTGCTTGCCCCGCGGCAGTTGCGTTCGGTTGCGGTCCTGACGGTCCTGGTTCGGGGTAAGTCGGAGACACGGAGGGATCCGGTCCTCCTACGATCAACTTAGCAGCGGCCTGTGCACGCCGACCGCGGCGGGTAAACGGCAGATTCGGGAGTCCGATCTCATGAGAGTGTTGGGACATGTCTGCGATCTTAAGTCTGCGTAGAAAAGGAGAGTGAGGTGGATCGACACGTACAACACACTCGGACTTCTGGCGTGTCGAAATACGTTTTGTAGCTCATCGAAGCTGGGCAGCCTGTACCTTCCAGCTGGGGGGTACGATGATAGACGTGAATGAAGCGTCGGGGCACACGACGTACAACGTATAGCGAACCTTGCGACTAGGTACTTTTCTGACCCTCTCGGGATATTTTTTAACATACTTCTTCCTTCCACTTCTTGAATGGCGTGCGCAAACTAGTTTGACATGATCTTTGAAGCGCGGTGGAACGGCCTTGGACCCGTGTGTATCTCCCTTGACAAACTCGACGACTTTCTCCTCTTCCTCCTTCTCCCTCCAGGAGTGAAACGCCTCCAAATTTTCAAAGACTAGGGTATAGCCATCATCCATGTCGCCGGAGCCATAGGGACCTCGTTGCCCTCGTTGAGCGCCCCTCGCGGCACCGTCCTGGACAGAACTTGTGTTTGGGGGGCCTGGGGTGGAAGGAAGAGCCGAGGCGGGGGATGATGGGGACTGAACGGAGATGGCATCTAGGCGGAAATTCTGAAAACTCATCTCTCATCTCATCTGTTTACGGTTCGCTTTACTCGAGGCGCTTTGCTTTTGGGCCAGAAAGTGACAGATATGTCACGGTCACACCTCCACAATCCGACAAAATATGTGATCCATTAGCTCTAACTAAACTAAACCTCTATATACATTTCACAGAACATTTAATGATCCTGCCAATATGCCGACAGATACAATCGCTGGCATAATCAAGTCCACCGCCTTCAAGTGTGATACAGCGCCGTTTGGCGTGGAAGTCGCAGAAGTCGAGCCTGACTGACTGTCTGTAGCAAGCGGTGTAGGAACTGGCGTCGACGGGTTGTATGTTACACCATTGGCAGTGGCAGCCACTTGGAAGACACTACCACCACCAAACTCGTAGAACTGCAGAGAGTGAGTTACGCTTTTGATGACCACATTAGATTACACACGTCAACAAGCATGAAATTAGGGCTCCGTCGATTCGCGGCAACACAGGTCTGCACTTGTCGGCCTAGTGAGCCTATCCCACTGACAGCGTTCGTAACGTTTGCAGCTCCCGGGTCAGGGGCCGGTTGCCCGAGAACGATCTGGTCCAGAAAATGATTGATCAGGTAGAGCTGTGTGTTCGCAT
Organism: Lactifluus echinatus; assembly: GCA_003315975.1. Classification (NCBI taxonomy): domain Eukaryota; kingdom Fungi; phylum Basidiomycota; class Agaricomycetes; order Russulales; family Russulaceae; genus Lactifluus; species Lactifluus echinatus. The sequence continues at coordinate 88,752 of QFEA01000424.1, read as the reverse complement.
CCCCACGCGTTCGGTTCACGTTGCAGTCAAACGCGGTATCCGTTACATCAAAAGCAGTTTCCCACATATTAGTGAATTCTGATGAATATTGTGAGTGATCGACTCTATAAAGCAGAAAGAAAAACAGCAGGACTTACCATCAATAATATATGGCACCGAGTTAAAGTCCGCTCCGGTGTCCATGAAAGTAACCAAGCGTTTACCAGAGTCAATCATCGAGCCAAGGGAAGGCCACGACCCAACTGCAGTGGTCGCTGACGGCGGCGAATACGACAGAGTATCCAATCCCACTGCCTTGAAAACCTTGTCATAGTCAGACGGCTTGAAGCCGTCCGAGTTCACGATTAGGAGTGATACGACTATACGGACATCAAAGTTAGCTAATGTCCTATCATAGAGAAAAGGGCAGTTTTGTACCGTCATTGGGGTTCGAATCCATCCATGATTTGACTGGCAGGAGCGGCAGGAATTAGGCGCTAGCTGCGGACAAATTTCCTCTCTCCTTACCTGATTGGAGATATTTTTGCATCGTACCGCCATCAAAAAGGGACTAATTCGGATCGTGCACAGTCAGCTTGACACCGGCGCAGTGCGTAAACCGACTCACGCAACTCGTATGACACAGCTCAATGGTGCCTCCTTGATTATGGGCTTGCATTTGAAGCATCCGAATCCCATCGTTCAATTGTTGGGTCACTAGGGGGAAATAAAATATGGGTTCCAAACCTCCAGAGACCAATGCCTACCGCCATAGTCTTGGTTCGTGAACACTACAGAGCTCTCAGTTTGTGGCTTCACGCGCAATATAGCTGCATGACCCACCATTGTTGACCCCGATGGCGTATGAGTCATGAGCACCGACAAAGGTAATGTTTCCGTAGCTTTTCTCGCACAGCTGGGGAAGCGATATTATTTCCAAGGTGACCACGAGCGAAATAAGGTACGCACCGTCGGAGATCCGTTGCAAGTCGTTGCTCGGCGACCAGTGACAGCAGCAAAAGAAAAGGGAAGGGAGAAAGTGAATGCAAGTGCGACCTGCGCAGTGTAGAAGAGCATTGTGATGAGGGAACGTGTGAACAAAGAGGATCCGGCTGCCCCTCAGCCCTTAGGCCAAATGGACCCAAGTTGGGCTGAATGGCTGTGGTCGGGTTCGGCACGTTCCTAGCCGAGAAACGATCGGGCCGAAGTTACTGCCAAGGCCAGGGCGTGGCGGTGACTAACAGCCAGTGTGTCAACCGCCATGCCCTACAAAAGGACTGATGATAGAATCGTGTTAACGCATCCAAAGGTACGAAAGGCTTTTGTTCAAGCTATGAAGATCCTGGCGCCAGCGTTACTCACCTCGCTTAAATGTTCCCAGGGTGCCACAGCCGAGATTCTTCTTTTTGGTGCTACAATTGTCTCTTGGAGAGCACCGGAGAGTGGCAGTCCTGGAGATCTGACTGAGAGGTTATTTGTATCTTCAAAAGCTGCACTTGACGGTTCAAAGGCTGTACGTGGAGGAATTCCTGTCGTCTTCCCGTGTTTTGGCCCACCTGAACATCCCGATCATACTAAACTACCGCAACACGGCTTTGCCCGAAGTGAAACTTGGACCTTTGACAGTGTGGTAATGGATAACGACACTGGAGTATCTGTGCGATTAAGTATGCACAGAGTGCCCCTTGCGTTAATGCGTCTGCACTAACTAGCGACTGCAGTCCTGCAACCAAAGCCTACAATCACCAAGCTATACACCAGGGATTTCCAGCTGGCCTATGTCGTCACCCTGGCAGCACACGAGCTCAGCACGGACATCCATGTATTGAATCCCTCTTCTACAGAAGCCTTAGATTTCCAGGCGTTGCTGCACACTTACATCCGTGCCCCAGCAAACGACGTTTCAATTTCGCCTTTGCTTGGGAAGCGTTACATCGACAAGACGGAGAAGTCATCGGAAGCGAGGAATACACTGAAAGAAGAGAAACGTAACGGTGTTGATGTGCGCACGTTCACGGATTCTGTATACGAGGACGCGCCACCGAAAGTCAATGTATCCTGGCCTGGTGGTAGCCTGGAGCTCAGACTCGTCGGCTTCACGACATTAACTGTTTGGAACCCTCAAGCCGAGGCCGGCAGTAAGATGAGAGACATGGAGGAGAACGGGTGGTGTGTGACGCCAAATTGTCCGACGAGGAAATTTTCACTAACTTAGTTGTACTGCCCTCAGGGAGCGTTTCGTCTGCGTTGAACCCGGGTATGTACGTGGATTCAAGCAACTAGGTCCTGGGGAGTCGTGGATAGGACAACAGGTCCTTGCAGTAGGGTGATGGAACAGAAGAAACCTTTGTTACGTGCTGTGGCTGTAGCATACAATTGCAACTACTGTGTGCGAGTGTGTATCCATCGTCAGCTTAAAGTAATCCGATGACCATATCTGGACTCGGTTGTGACACCTCACGATGACCCCAGCCTTGCAGGTTCAATTGACCCAGATAGACTACTCTCTCGACTTCCCAGATGTGCTAGACAATAGCAGTCTGCCAAGAGTACCCGTGCTTCGAATCTATGGCGCCTCTTCGCTGGGGAAAAAATGTTGTCTGCATGTTCACCAAGTTTATCCTTACTTTTTCGTGGAGTACACTGGGAAGATGAGCCCGGGCAGCGGTAAGCAATCCTATTCAAGATCTTTCTAAACTGATCATTTCTGCAGTAAGCAGCTATGTCGCCCGGTTGTCCGACTCACTCAATTATGCCATCGCTGTCTCTCTCAAGCGTGACCCCCAATCACCAAAGTCGCGTTTCGTCCGTGCCGTTATTCTAGTCAAGGGCATCCACTTCTACGGCTTCTGTTCTGGCTACTCTCCCTTTTTGAAGGTTCACATTGCCGACCCTGCGTTGATGAGCCGGGCTGTTGCAATCATGCAATCAGGTTCTGTCATGGGGACACCCTTTCGCACGTTTGAGAACCATCTGAGTTACATCCTTCAATTTCTCTGTGATTTCGGTCTTTATGGCTGTGGCTGGATTAAGTTAGAGGATGTCTGGCAGCGCGGGGTTGACGAGGACGGGAATGATCCAACACCTATCCCTTCCTTCAAGCCATCTGTCTATTTTCGTCGATCCCGAATGGCACTCGAGTTCGACACCATTGCTCCTCTCATCATGAATCGCTACAACATCTCTCCGCGCCATCTGCACCACAAGTTGATTATTCCACAACCTCCATCACCTTGTGAACCCTTGGTTCTCGGAGTGCGTGAGCTCTGGGACGACGAACGTCGTCGACGCATAGCAGCTGGACTCACTCCGTCGCCTGATTTACCACAAGACCCGAGTGCAAACTCTCGAGACAAGGGTGGTGGTTGGGTGGCTGAGGCCCGCTGGTGGGATCAACTCAGACAGCGGATAGAAAGTGAGCGGGAAATGGCGGTCGATGTGAGCGATTCTGGTTGGGAAAGATGGATCATGTCCACTTTCGAGAGTGTGGAAGCGCTTTGGGAAGATGACTACCACGTCTGGAAGCCTGATCGCCAGGGACAAGAAATGAATCCCTACGCAGATTCGAATGGGTCTTCTTCACAGGGTGTCAAGCCTATAAGTCAAGGCTCTGTCGAGGTTGATGAAGCGCTTCTTTTCAGTCAGGAGCTTTCGATTTTGGAGGAGCTAGGGGACGCATTAGAAACGAATATTGGCGCTGATGACAAGGACCGCCTGTCAGATGATGGTCAAACAGACGATGTATATCCTACTGATGATATCCAACTCGACGAGCACTCTCAACGTGCGACGCCGCAACCGTCTCATGCACATTATGACAGGTATGGTTTCCTGGTTACTGGTCGACGTCAGCCTTCCTAATGATCACAGCACACCCCCTGCATTGTCTCCCGCGGCGAAAGACGAAGACGAACAACTAGAAACACCTCGCAAGAGACGTAGACCCTTCTTGGAAACAATTGCCGAGTGAGCATATCATTTTTATTGGTGTTTCAGTTGATCACTGGTACCAGACGTACCCTCTGCGTGTCCTTGGGCAGGCAGACAAGGCATGCAAGGTGTGTTTTCTCCCACTTCACCTAGATAAAAGGCGTAATTCTTTTGACAGAGCGCCCGTCTTTCCTCGCGGACAGGTTCAATCTATGCCTAAGTAAGCTCGTTTCTGGCCCGTTCAAAGCATCAATGCAAATTCTCAATGTAACTTGAATACAAGGACCCCTCACATTACTTCACATCAATGGACTGAAGAGGAGAGGCAAGCCATTCGGGAGGACCATGCGAATTTCCAAACATCGCTGGAGGCTGCAAGTAGACGTGGGTAAGTCTATGTCGGACACACTACCGAGGGTAGGGCATACGTAATTGTCTTGTAGACCCGGGTCAAAATCTTCTGAAGATAATGAACATTTCTTCTTGCCAACGTATTCGGAATCGGAGGAAGAAATAGATACTTCCTATACAAATTTACCTCTCACTCACGACATCGATAATATTGATTCAAATTTTGACCACGCACTATTTGGAGACGGGAAGAAGACCGAAGCTGTCACAAAATCATGGTTCGGTTGTGACGAACGAAGGCCGATGAAGAGGCTTAGAATCGCAGTTGAACCAGACACCCAAGAGTCCAGCTCAAGGCCTGGTTTTTTTCCTAGCAGCTACGCTGAAAACGGGACGATATTCGGCACTCAGAGCCCGCGTGTTTTTTCTACTCAGGCTAGGAAGGAGATCAAGAATGCATTCGTTTATGCCGTCGCACCTCCTTCGGCATCTGAGTTGACATCTGATCTGGAGTCCCGTGGTCTACCAAGAAAAATATATCAGGATCCCCATTATTCAAAGGCAGAGGATGTGTCCGAACGGCCCTGGGAGTTCGCTGGTCTGGTCTATCACCTCAAGAAGGGTGATGGACTCGGCGTCCTAGAAGAATGGGAGTCACCACCGACTAGAGAGCCATTGATGAAGACCGCACCTGCTGGAGGTAGGAATGTATTCGAGGATAGATTCGATAGAAGCGGTGTAGGTGGCTGGGAATATGCAAGTGCGCCACCAAGTGTGAGAGAAGTTCGTAGGTGGTTGAATTCTACAGCCCAAGTGCAACTCCGTGAGAAACCACAAGCCCGGTCCCAGGCAAGCGAAGATGCCCGTTCTTTGAAGCAATGCCGCTGACCCGCAATTCAGATTGATGGTGTGACTCAAGCCGGTCTCTATGGCTTCAAAGACACCCCACCAGCCCAAGGCGCAGCCTTCGGCATTAGAGAGAAACAAACTATGGCCGTGTTCGCCCTCGAAGTTTTTGGTACGTCTGTTGGTGAAACGCGAATTGCGGGCAGGGATCTTATTCTCGTCGATTCAATGATAGCACCATCTCGCGGGAACTTCGTCCCAGACCCTACTACCGATTCCCTAGTCGCAATTTTCTATTCCTTTCAGTACTTAGGAATGGAGTCCAGCTCTTCTGAGGTTCAGAGAGGAGTGATCCTCGTTGAGGACGTACTGCTAGACCCCCGGGCATTGCGCAACGTACCAAGCGAGGTTGTTGCGGCGGAATTAGACCTGCTGAATAGAGTAGTGGATCTTGTACTCGACCTTGATCCTGACATCGTTACCGGCTGGGAGGTTCAAAGCTCGTCCTGGGGTTACCTCAGTGCCAGAGGGCTTCAGTATGGTTTGTGACTAAAACGACCACGTGTGCCTCCGACGCTAACAAAAACGTCACAGGCCTTGATATCGATGAACTAATTTCTCGTGCCTCTGGACGAACACCTTCAAGCCCCAACGACCAATGGAGCGTACGACATACATCAACCTTTCGGGTATTGGGACGGCACGTCCTAAACTTGTGGAGAATCATGCGCACGGAACTAGAGCTGGGCACGTATACGTTCGAAAACACCGTGTTCCACCTGCTTCGTCGGAGGTATGAGGCACCTGCATTGGGAATTCCGCTGCTGAGTTTGTCTAGGGTTCCTAAATATTCCCCTTCAACACTTACTGAGTGGTACAACAGCTCTGTTCCGGCACACAAAGCACGCTTGCTCCACCACTTGTTAGGACGTACTGCCCTTGTTCTGGATATGTTGGAGGCTACGGACACCGTTGCGAAAACTGCGTGAGCAAATCAGTTGTAATAGTCGGTCAAAGGCTATATCAACTGATAACGGGGCTCAGAGAGTTTGCTCGCGTTTTCGGAGTTGATTTCTTTTCTGTTATCAGCCGCGGCTCACAGTTCAAAGTCGAATCGTTCATGTTCCGCATCGCGAAACCGGAAAGCTTTGTTTTGCGTTCTCCCAGTAAGAATGAGGTGACACATCCTGTCTTGCGGTAATTGCAGGAGCATTCTGAAACTAGCCTCTAATAGGTCGGCACACAAAATGCAGCCGAGTGTATGCCCTTGATAATGGAGCCATTGTCTGCTTTCTACAACAGTCCCCTCGTTGTGTTGGATTTCCAATCACTTTACCCTTCAGTCATGGTCGCATACAACTATTGTTATTCAACCTGCCTTGGACGAGTGACACCTTTTAAGGGCCAATACAAGTTTGGGGTTGCTGAAACCAATCTCCCTTTAGGTCTGCTAACGACTTTGGAAGATCACATTACTGGTGAAGCCACTCAGTCTCGCGACGAAATGGACATCAGTCTTACTTCATTCATAGTTGCCCCAAACGGTATCATGTATGTCAAGCCTGAGGTGCGAAAAGGTCTGCTGGGACGGATGCTGACTGAGCTACTGGAAACGAGAGTTATGGTCAAACAAGCTATGAAACGTGCGCGTGGTGACAAAGTAAGAGTGCAACGCTCTTCGAACTTTATATCGTGAGAATGATATTCTTCTTACCAGATCCTAACTAGGCTGCTCGATGCACGCCAGCTGGGATTAAAGTACATTGCTAATGTAACATATGGATACACAAGTGCAACGTTTTCAGGCAGGATGCCCGCAGTGGAGATCGCGGACAGCATCGTTCAAAGCGGTAGAGAAACCCTGGAGAAGGTGTGTGGACTCCATGGATCTTCAACGCTCGTGTTCAACCATGTCAGGCCATCAGATTAATTGAATCCAATGAGAAATGGGGCGCCCGTGTCGTCTATGGCGATACAGATTCCTTGTTCATCTACTTGAGTGGCAAGACGAAGGAGCAAGCGTTCCGAATTGGTTATGACATGGCCGACGCGGTCACGAGGCAGAACCCTGTTCCTATCAAGTTGAAATTTGAGAAGGTTCGTCCACTTGTGAGCGTGGCCAAGCTAGGGATCCACCACCATGGTGTATTTAGGTTTACCTGCCTTGCGTCTTGATGGCGAAGAAGCGATATGTCGGGTTTAAATATGAAGGCCCGGATGACACAGAGCCTGTCTTCGATGCCAAGGGAATCGAAACGGTCCGAAGAGATGGCGTTCTTGCACAGAAGAAGATGACGGAAACTGCGTTGAAGTAAGTCTCTGCCAACTTTCAGTCTCGGTCGGCACTTGACAAATGGTTAGAATACTATTCCGCACTCAAGATCTGAGTGACGTCAAGCGATACTGTTATACGTCTTGGTCGAAGTTACTGGAGAACAAAGTATCTATCCAGGATTTCATCTTCTCGCGGGAAGTTAGAATGGGTACATACAGGTGAGTGTTTCCACGCAAGCGTATATTCATCTTTTGAAGGAGATACTGTCAGTGATAAAGGACCTCCGCCGCCGGGAGTAGTTGTTGCAGCGCGAAGACAACTCAAAGATCCGAATAATGAAGCACAGTACGGCGATCGTATACCCTACGTGATAGCTAGGGGAGCTCCGCAAGAGCGGTTGGTGGATCGTGCAGTGGCTCCGGAAGAGTTCTTTGATAAGTTAGTCGATAAATTCATCATATCCTGTCGCACCAATGATTGCCATCTTAGAGAAAAGCAGCTGGACGGGTCGTACTACATCTCGAGGGTCTTAATCCCACCACTGGAGCGTATATTCAACCTCGTTGGTGCTGATGTGAGGGGTTGGTACGAAGAAATGCCAAGACGGATACGCGCAGACGGTGTTGATACTTCGTTAACGTCTCCGGAGAAGCCAAAAGGGATGATAACACCCGGCCGACTTAGAATAGAAGAGCACTTTCGGAACAGCCAGTGCATTCTCTGTAGATCCTTTAGCGACGAAGGTGGGCAACATCTAGTAATATGTCCTGCGTGCGCTACATCTATTGACAGGGCTGTGCGAGCGTTGCTGTGAGACTCCTGCAGAGACTATCTCAGGACTTCTTTCGCAGGTCCGTGCAACAGAAAAGCGCCTACAGACAGTGCACGACGTGTGTATAATGTGCACCGGGTCTGAGCCATTGGAACCTGTGAAATGCGTCTCTCTGGATTGTCCATGGCTTTTTCAGCGAAAGAAAGTGGAGCAACAAACAGAGGATATAGAACTATTACAGGAGTTGATTGTAGGGCTGGAGCTGGGAGGTGACACTAAGCAGGAGAGCCATGTTGACTTGGGAGAAACTTGAGAAGATACCGGCAATAAGATGATTATAGATTGCTATGGTCATAATGGATGATGAGGGCAGTGAGTAGTAGCTCTACTTTTGTTGGCTGCCGAAGATCAAGGCGTGTCTTAGTCTATTTTATAGATTGGCCTCGGCTCTCGGATCAGGTCGATCTGATCTTTGTCAGGGGTGACTTCCCAGGATTGATCCATACGGAGCAGGTACAATGCATCCAGGAAAATTCAGTTCCCTGAGGCAGGGAGAAAGGAAAGATGTATGTGGATGCAGAATCATTCCATATATTGAAGGTAATTGGATAGGTATTGGGCATAAGCTACACCACGTCCTTTTTTTGCAGCGGTGTGGTGTGCGTAGTAACGACGCGCTAGACTGATTGATATGCTCCGGGTGCAGGGGGTAGGTTCCCGCCTGCGGAGGTATGATTGGCTGGTGGCCTTTGGATTTCAGATTCGACAACTTGATAGCCATCCCTACCGCCCGAGATAAACCCTCCGGGCATAGACCAAACTGCCCAGGATGAAATGGTCAAGATGTTGTCAGTATATATATTGGTACTTACCAGTTGTACTGCCAAACTCTGCCCCTCTAAGGTTAATTCCCGATACGCCTCTGGAGTTGAGTGTCCTGGTAAAGGCAATGAAGGTCGGCGCCTTGGCAATTGCGTGAGTCAGTATAAATAAGCAATTTGACTGTAAGTGCGCATTCACCTTGAAGAGAAGTACTAATATACTGAAGAGCCTTATAATCGCCCTCTGCTCATTTTGAATGAGCCAGATGATGTCGCATAGAGCAGAGGCTCCTAGGAGGCCTGAGAACTGCAGTCGACTCTTTAAAGATGAACATCATAGTGAATGAAGTGAGCTCACGGTTTGGAGCGAGAGAGGGGAAGCTTCTTGACTCTCTTGCACATATAACCCAAAAAGAAACACGGGCAGGTTATACGCAGGGGCATTGAATGGGCTGACGGCAAATGAAAGGATCTATGAGCACCAGAGTTACAATGACTGCGAAAACCAAAAAGATACGAAGGCGAACGGTTTCAGCGAGAATTAGCTTTGAAGCGTCTAATCCCTGAGCAAAATCAGCCATGAGAGTACGAGTAAGGGTCGTTGGTCGTGGTCGTTGCGTAGTTGGCGACCTGATCCCGGACCGGGTTGCGCCATCTGCCGGCCCGATGCACTCGTCCACCGCCATCGCCATCGACACCGTATTGCCTGCCGACTCGGTCGAATTTTGCCCCCATCCAGACGCATCAAATATATTGGTTTGTGGAACGTACAAATTATATGATCAGCAGAATCATCAGGAGAAGCATAATTCTGGTTCTGGTTCTACCTCACCCACCTCGAGTCAGATTCGGAGGGGTCAATGCCTTGTCTTTGAAGTAGACTCTAAGCAGGATATCAGCGCGTGCGCCTTAATCATTTTTACTTACGAGCCCTCCTTTGAGCGGACTTCAGCACAAAGATCCAGGAGGTATCCCTCCCTGCCGTCCTGGACCTCAAATGGTGAGACCTTCCGCCTCCTAGACATGTGAGGTCAAATGGAGCTGTTTCAAGGTGTCATACAACGCTGGATCGTCAGCCGTTACTGGCAGTGGCTGATGCTGAGGGAGGAGTAAATTTGTTTGAATGGGATTTCAACCAAGTTTCGTTATTGGCACTACGAATCTACACTGTTTGCTCATTCATTCCCCAAACGCTCAATGTAGAAACAATTGCGCAGCATCGGCCCTCTGCGTGTGTCATCCTCTCAGACCTTATGTCTCTCTCTCGATTGGTCCAACAGGAGGGTCCCGACGAGGTATGGTTTATCGGACGTGTTCATGGTCTGTAATCGAAGTCTTTCAAAACAGTGGCCCTGGTTCTTTGATTGTGTCGCTCTCTGACGGGAATTTGGCATTGCTCGAACCTGATCAGACAGGTCAGCTGGCAACAACGAATACCTGGGCTGCCCATGCTCACGAGCCGTGGTGTGCTGCTTGGAATTATTGGAGTGCGAATGTCATCTATTCCGGTGCGAATACTCTAAATTCGAATCGAATCGACTGACTGACCACCTGTTACTAGGAGGTGATGATCTACAACTCAAGGTGTGGGATATAAGGCAGGGCTTTGAGCAGCCGATTATCACCAACAAAAGGTGTGTTTCGCGCGACTTGAAACGCACATTTTACGACGATTGTCGGGTGAATTTTTAGGTTCGACGCCGGCGTGACTTGCATCCAAAGCCACCCAAACATCGAACATGTTATTGCAGTAGGAAGCTACGACAGCACTGTGCGATTGTTTGACGCTCGTAAGCCCCTTACACCAGTTGTTCAGGCAGACGTTGGAGGCGGTGCTTGGAGGGTGAAATGGCATTCTTCTCCCTCACGAGTTCACGACCTTCTTGTGGCAGCGATGCACGACGGTTTTAAGATCGTGAGATTTCGCGAGGTTGGATGTAATCCAGGGTCACCGTCAAATGAGAATGGTGAAATTTGGGAAATCCAGAAGAGATACGATGAGCACAAGTCCCTAGCATACGGCGTGGACTGGTCATACCAGTCTTGGCAGGGCCAATCCCACCAGACAGTAATAGCAAGCGCGTCGTTTTATGACCATTCCCTGCACCTCTGGCGAGGTTAAGGCGGGGAAGCATAGCTAAGTTAAGGATGTGGTATAAGTAGTATCTAACCTGTACTGTATTCACAACATCAATCTATTGAACGAAGATAGGTACTCATTTCCGTTTATAACGTAGATGTAGAGTTGTCCGGTGGAATAGTCCGAGCGACTTCAGACAAGTCTATGGGATTTCTCCGCGAGCGGAGAGCGTTTGGACCTTGGAGGATAAAGCCTAACGTCCAGCGGGTCAGGCCGCGCAGGGTCTCTGGATGATGAACGGCAGCCGTTAGAAGCGTAGCCAAGGAGGCTGTGAACGCAATTCTGAGGACAATTAGGACATATGTTCGTCCGCTACTAAAGGAAGAAAAGTACCCACCGTTCGATAACGTACACGCTTTTACGTCCGCTCCGCAACCATCGGTCGGGCAGGCACGCGCGAATGGCCCGAGGTAGGACATACAACGCCATTTCTGCCCTACGCGGTCCGCTTTCGATACAAATGCTACCGCCACAGGTCAGGCACCCTGCCATGACGCAACCGAATGGACCGTCATAGAAATCGTGGGAGATCATGGGCAGGGCACGTGCAACGGCAAGAGTGCGAGTGAGACACACGGCAGCCCAAAATGATGAGACGAAGGTGGAAAGAAATGATGCGCTGCGGAGGATCCCTAGAAGCGTATCAAGGAGAGCTGGGAAGCTGAGGAGCTTTTGAGGTTGCCTGACCAGGATTGGCAAGACGTGGACCTGAAGACAAAATGATCAATTGCACGCTCTGAGAAAGGCTAATCACCGTAACGCACCGGAAGGTACAAGGCTATCGCTTCGAGGTATGCGTGCAGTCCTCTAATCACGAAGTTTGCGATGCAACTGTTTCCTGTCACAGAACCGTGGACAATCTCGCAAGGAAGACCGCCAACAGAGCCTCTCCCGCGTACACCTAACGCCTTCCAGACGGCACTGGCGGCGTGACCCCCGTAAGCGGGTAACAACCTCGGATCCCCCCACTGTGCAGAGTAGCCCAAGTCCTGAGAAAGAAGGCCAACGGGGTTAGGATCAAGAGAAGTCCCGAATACGTAGGACCACTGCTTTGCACGGATGGCACGAAGAGTCGTTACGATGCGGTCATCGATGTTGGCTAGAGAACCTATCCTAACAGCGATGCGCCATTAACGATGGGTGGAAAAGCGGGATTAGTGAAAGGGACCCCACCACTTGACATAGGAACGAGGCAGGCTGTATGGAGATTGTTTTACTACTTCATCCACTTCTGGCACGAGGAACAAGCAACACGCACCGTCCCGGCTCATAGAAAAAGCACCACATGATTCTACGGTCAACATTAATCAAATCACGACGCTTGTGGAAATGGGGAAGTGAAACGAACCCTGCGCTACTCGCCCAAAAGGCAATGGCATCGAGCTTCATGGTGATACTCAGGCGACGTTTCTTTGCCTGCTTCGTCTCATCTCCCGCACGCTTGAAGACGAGTCCCTGTACCAACACATCAAAGGCGCGGACCAAGACAACGAGAGTCAACTCGAGGGTTACGGACATCCGCCGGCCGCCTTCGCTCCTGTGCATTTGCGCAATAGAAATCGTCCCGGGTATATCCAGTTTTCGCGGTTTCACGTAACGACGACGCGATTGCATAAGGGAAATGGCCACGAGGGAAGACAGTGCATTGCATATGAAGGTCTTGTGCCACGGCTTGAGACGTGACAGAGCCGCTCGAAAGCCGTCCGCTTTGCTTCTATGAGCAACGAATGTCTCATCCTGCGTCTGGTCCAGACATTGCCATAATGTTCGCAAGGCCGAACCGCCACCAAGGGCAAGTGTGATTGCGAATGGGAACCCAGTGACACCGAGCTCCCGCCGCAGGGTGGATTTGAGGTGTTTTGACCGTGCTGTTAGAGATGTTGCAAACGACAGCATTGTGGGACCAATACACAGAGACATCGCGAGAGGATAAGTTCGAATCATGATGTGGAGAGGGTGGTCATTTGAGAGGCTCCTCACATCGGTGAGAGCCATTTCTTATGTTGGGAACGTGGAACGTACGCTACGTGGTCATGTTGTAGCCTTGCCCTGCCGAGTCGTATGGTAACGGTAACTTGCATGTGATATATTCGTGATCTTGAACTACTACACATCACACAGTCCTCGTGTATAACTCCAAAACTCAACGCCCAAATCATCAAATGCCGATAGCAAGTCCGGGCGCACAGTAACATTGGCAGAGCTTAATATCTTCAAGAACTCCACTCGTGATTCCGGGTACGTGAACAATCGAATCAAATCCTCAAACTTAATCAACGTCAGCATTGTAAGATTTAAATCCAGCAAGCCCTTACGTGGTCGCGAACAACTGTGGCAAGGTCTTCTCTTTGGATACTTTCTAGCACCGGGTCTTTTGTCATCAGTGAACTGGAGCCCTCGGACGGAATTGCCGGATCATCTTCACTCCACACCACTTTCCTCTGTCGTTGCGCCCGCGGAGAGACACCGAGCCACTCTCTCCAGAGTTCTAATCTTGTCCCGTCCCTGTTCAGACGAACCATAAGGTCGTGACACCTCTTCCAGTCGTCCGTGTCGCCTTTCCATACCAAGGCCTTCTCTGCTTCCAGTTCAAGTGTACTGCTGCCATGTATGACGGAATACCGAGCCGATGGTGACGTTATGCTGGGAGTTGGGCCATAAACATCCTCACTCCGCTCAACGGGGTGTGCTGGTCGCATCATTAGGCGCACCCATCTCCTGCGACGTACCCAACCCCCGGCATTAAACGCGCCAGGCTCTGGTCGCCACTTGTGGCGACGGAAAATCCAATTGTACTCAAAACCGTCATAATGGACTTCGCCTTCGCTCCGCATGTCAACCATCCAGGCGGTAGACACCCAGCGCCAAGTCCCATCGGGAAGTGGGTAGTCATGCAATGACACTTGAGGTTGCTTGTCTCTTCTACCGTCCGCCTCAGGGACGGTAAACGGAGGTGGGTCATGCGGGAGCAATCCCAGACGAGAGTAATATGGTGTTGAAAAAATGGTGACTCTGCGTTAAGTGGTGTGATAAGTGTCGTCGTCGAATGTAAGGGAAGTAGATACCACAAACCCTCTCTGGTTCTCATAAACAATTGCCCACCTATACACGTCTTGTCCAATGTCCAAGTCTCCACAGGGATCGTGGAGGTCGATTTCTGCTCCATCATTGCTGTTCGAGAGGATAGGTTGTTCAGGAAGTCGCTGTGATTTGCCCTTCGCGCGTCGGGTCTTGAGGTTGGAGAGGTTGGGAACGCTGATAGTCAGCTGCTTTCGCTTTGCAATGCGTCTACGGACGAGTTCAGCGGCAGAGGTGTCGTCTGACCTGGGTGGGGGAGGTTCTGCTAACATGGTGGCATCCGCCAGTGTTCGTGCCACCACGTGAAACGATGCAATCTCTGCTTTCTGCCTCTCGTAGGCTCACTACCCGACGTATAACTCGTCCAACTCGTCCTTACTCTTTATCACATTCTCACGTCTGCCCTTCCTGTGGTGCCCCACTCCCAACTCGTTTACCTGCATGTCCCAAATGCCTCTACATCGAACGTCCTGTCAACAAGTACGACTACTACGACATCCTAGAGACGCCAAAGAGCCCCAATCCGTTCATTGTAAATGAAAATCAGCTAAAGAACAATTTCCGCCGCATGCAAAGATACGTGCATCCCGACCTATGGACATCACACGGCGAGGTATGCAATTTCTGGATGTCTTAGTTCATTCCATCGCTAACGCTATATCCCTCAGCATAAGACTCAGGCAGCTCGCGACCTTTCTGGTCTTGTCAACCAGGCTTACAACACACTTTTGCGACCACTGTCCCGAATACATTACATCCTCTCGCAGCACAACCTTAGGGTATCTGAGACGGATCAGTTGGATGACCCTACACTCATTACGGAGGTTATTGAGATCAGGGAAGCCCTGGAGGATGCATCTTCTGAAGGCGAAGTGGAGGAAATTAGGCATGACGTTGCCGGTTCGCACACTGCTAACTTGATGTCTACCTGTAGCTGACGATTCTACAGGAAAGGTGTCGGCAACAATGAAAAACATCGAGCATGCTGTGCATATTGAGAATTGGGAAGAGGCGCGTCGAGAGGCGGTGCGACTTAAATATTTACGAGGCATCGAGGCTGCCGCTCAAAGTTGGCCAAACGCTCCACCTAGCGACCACTAGAATAACTTGCTGTAGCTTTTTAAAGACATGAATCAGTGCCCTGTTAGCTCAATGAAGGCTTTCCTAAGTCGACCCGTACAGAGTCATCCGTCAGGGTGCTTCCTATGTAGCTTTCGATTTCTAGCAGGAGGAGTGGGACTTCGGTGTGCGTAAGCGCGATATATTCTGCGGATTTTGGCCCGAAATATGCACTACGCATGCCCTCCCACCTGGAACCCAGCCAAATACTACAAAAATATAGTACATCAGGAAGTGATGTCTGCTCCACGCCCGACTGAGAAGCATGCCGTGCCGAGACGAGAAGTAATACGTTGAAATAAGAGTATCTTTAAATGCAAGCACGTGCCGTTCCGTAGCAGATGTCCCGCGGCGGCCGAGTGTCAATTGGTTTCATCTCTCGAGCCTCTTACACCCTTATCACGACTCTTTTGTACATCCTTTTCTCTACTTGTCGTACTTAGTGCAGCGCACTTCTCTACTCAGGCAACATGGCGACCAATATGCGGGGACTCACGCAGGTACGGTGGCTTGCTTGACATGTGTTCTCAATCCTGATGCTGATGGACTCAGCAAGTTCATCGCGGATATCCGCGGTGCACGCGTTCGAGATTTGGAAGAGAAGCGTATCAATAAAGAAATGGCAAATATACGAAAGAAATTTAAGGGTACGTGAAGGATAGCTTCCGTGCGCCGCTGTACGCTTACCTTTGCGTTCACGAAATCAGATGGCAATTTGGATGGCTACCAGAAGAAAAAGTGAGTAAAGCATTGATCAATTTAGTGTCCGAAGGCTCTGTGATGTACGGTTCGCGTGCAGATACGTCGCCAAGGTTCTATATACATACATACTGGGTTACAAAGTGGATATTGGTCATTTGGAGGCTGTTCATTTGATCTCAAGCCCAAAATACAGCGAGAAGCAGATCGTACGTTTTAGCCCTTGATGAGGCGAACCAATTACATTTTCTATACGTGTCATTCTCACCAGGGATATCTCGCGGTGACACTATTGATGCATGAGAACTCTGACTTTCTTCGCCTTGTCGTCAACTCGATCCGAAAGGACCTGGATGAAAACAACGAAATCAACAACTGCCTGGCCCTCCATGCTATCGCTAATGTCGGCGGAACGGAAATGGCTGAAGCCTTATGTGAGGACGTCCATAGGTTGTTAATATCGCCGTACGTTGGATTGGCTGCCGTCTAGAGGCTCTAGTTCGCTAACCACAGCACAGGACATCACAAAGCATGGTAAAAAAGAAGGCGGCTTTGACTCTGCTCCGACTGTACCGCAAACATCCAGATGT
Organism: Lactifluus echinatus; assembly: GCA_003315975.1. NCBI lineage: Eukaryota > Fungi > Basidiomycota > Agaricomycetes > Russulales > Russulaceae > Lactifluus > Lactifluus echinatus. The sequence continues at coordinate 72,152 of QFEA01000424.1, read as the reverse complement.
ACTCCCAGCAGCAGAGTGGGCACTTCGCATTGTTGCAATCATGGATGATACAGACCTGGTAGGAAATGAGTTTAAGCAGCATGCAGCGTGCTCACATCTGTCGACAGGGCGTAGTGTTATGTGTTACAACACTGGTAATGGCCCTTGCACAAGATCATTTAGAGCCTTACGCAGTTTGCTATCAAAAGGCTGTGGACCGACTTCATCGGGCAAGTTTACTCCCTAAGTTCCGGGGATTGCTCCTTATGACAGCTACAGCTAGTTGTTCAGCACGAATACTCGGCAACATATGCGTATTACAAAGTGCCTTCTCCTTGGCTTCAGGTAAAATTATTGAGGTTATTGCAGTACTATCCACCTTCAGGTAATTTCTACCATACGCCAGGTTTGACTTCACGCTTGATAAATATGTAGATGACCCGACGATTCGAGCGACCCTGCACGAGGTTTTGGAGACTATCATGAACAACAGCGCTGAACAGACCCGAAACATGCAGCACAATAATGCACAACGAGCCGTTCTCTTTGAAGCGATCGGCCTAGCGATTCATTTGGATACCAAGTCACCACTCGTTAACACCGCTGCAGTCCTCTTGGCACGGTTTATTTCTTCAAAAGAGACGAATGTCCGCTATCTCGGCCTCGATACGCTTGCTCACCTCGCAGCTCGTGCAGATTCACTTGAGGCTATAAAAATGCATCAAGCACATGTCATCTCATCACTTCGTGATCGTGACATTTCTGTTCGACGGAGAGCGTTGGATCTACTTTATAGCATGTGCGACGTGGACAATTCTGAGGTCATCGTCGGGGAGCTCCTCCAGTATCTAAAGGTTGCCGACTACGCCCTTCGAGAAGAAATGGTGTTAAAAATAGCCGTCCTAACGGAAAAATATGCTAGTTCATACCGGTGGTACGTTGATACCATTCTCGAACTCATCAGCGCGGCAGGAGACCACGTTGGTGACGAGGTCTGGTATCGCGTGATTCAAATTATCACAAACACTGAAGACTTACAAGCGTACGCCGCTCGTGTCGTCTTCCAGAGGCTCAGATCACCCACCACTCATGAGAGTCTTGTAAAAGTTGGCGGTGGGTCTGAAAGCTTCGTTTAACTCGCGCGATGAGATGACAATCGTTCTAGGCTATGTTCTTGGAGAGTATGGTCATCTCATCGCGAACGAAGAGAGTCATAGCCCCATCGAGCAGCTGCAAGTCTTACACACGAAGTCACAATTCTGTACTGCTCCTACCAGAGCTCTTCTTCTTACCACTTACATCAAATGGGTGAACGTGTTCCCGGAAATCAAGCCGCAGTTGATCAATATTTTTGAGCGTTACAGGCATGTCCTCGATTCAGAACTGCAGCAGCGGGCTTGCGAATTCTACGCATTGGCCTCCCGGCCTGACGACGACGAACTCCTCCAGAACATCTGCGAAGAGATTCCACCATTCCCACCGCGGGAAAGCGCTCTCCTCTCGCGTTTGAATAAGAAGCTCGGGGCTACGGAAGACAAACGGACTTGGGTGCACGGAGGCAAGGACGTCAATCAAGATCGTGAGGCGATTAAGACCAACCAAAGTACGACAATCGATAAGCGGACTAATGAGTCTGTAGTTCCAGCTGGCACTTCGGACGTTTTGGCATCACTTCAAGGCCTCGACCTCTCAGGACCCTCAAGTGTACCAAGCCAGACAGTTGTGCCCTCGACAGTTCTTGCGAAGCCCACAATTGCCCCGCACGTTGCAGTCGGCCCAAGCGTGGACCGTTGGTTTGAGAATCTTACGTATTCCAACGAGGGCATCCTATACGAGGACATCCAAATTCAGGTCGGCATCAAGTCGCGATATCAAGGCCATATAGGTCAACTGGCCATTTACATGGGAAACAAGGTCTCTGTCCCCTTGGCTTCCTTTACCACAAAGCTCGACGTGGACGATCCAGAAGCTTTGTCAGTCACATTCGCCAAGATGCCAGCCACTATGGTTGCCCCGCGATCGCAGTCTCAACAAATCCTTCACGTGGAGTGCAAAAAAGTGTTCACGACATCACCCGTCATGACAGTCTCTTTTCTCGCCGGGTCGCATCAAACTATCGCTTTGCGTCTTCCAGTTGTCCTTACCAAGTTTATTGAACCAGTCACTTTGACTGCCTCGGATTTCTTCGAGCGTTGGAGACTCATCGGTGGCCCGCCACGTGAGGCGCAAGCCGTCTTTACCATCAATCTTACTAGCAGCGGGGAGCTAGACCGTGATCGTCAATATAAGGTTATCTCAGGCAAGAAGCTTAACATACTTCCTGATGTTGATCCGAATCCAAGTAACTTTGTTGGTGCTGGGGTGCTTCATATGTCTGTCGATGGGAAGGTTGGTTGTTTATTAAGACTAGAGCCGAACCGCGACGCCAAAGTACGTAAACGCCAGGCTCTAGCGTGTTTTACTCGTAAAACTCAAATTTCCTTACAGCTTTGCCGGATTACCGTCCGGAGTACCTCGGAGGATGTAGTAGGGGAAGTACAGCGGCTCATTCAAAAACCGCTTTCCGCCGACGCTGCGTCATGACATCTGAACATTTACACTTGCCATGAGTGTACATGTACAAGAGAGTGATATATAATACCCAGACATATTTCCAATATATCTATAACAATATCCCATCACGAAAAAAAAAAAAACATAAAGGCATAAAAAGTACAGACAGCCGCCCTGTCAGAGGGCCTTACTTGAATATATTCCGCAATAATCCCTTTCTCCACTCTACGTTCTGCGGGCGCAGTATATCCACAAGCGATGGCTTTCTTCCTGGAGCATTATCGGGTAATCCGGGTTCCCGAATGGAATCGATCGAAGTAGAACGTGGACGAGACAATTGTCGCTTGTGCATCTGCTCTCTATCACCCTCTCTGGACCCCTCAGCGCCCGTTACTGCCGACGTGTTCTGTCCAGATGGAGACAACTCGGGCGAGTTGTGACTCTGGCCGGCGTAGTGGTACAGGGAAGGATCTGACATCGCACCAGATGGTGCGGTCTTTGGGCGCGAATGTAATGAAGACGCCCGACTACTAGACTTCCTTGCAGACAAAGGCCAGGAGACCTCAAGGGAATTGTGACTGCAAATCAGAGGGGTCGCGCTGAGATCTGTAGAAGGAATAGGATGGACTATGGATCCCTCAACAACACGCGGCGGCACGGCGTGGCGGCTGACACGATAGAGCGCTTGTTGCTCGACATCTTGACATCGGCTGAATAAGTCCGCAATCAGTGGATCTTTAGGGACAGGTACATCTCGTGAATAGCGAGTAACTGTGGACGCGATAGTGGCGAGGTGTCTTGGTATATCAAGGAAATGGGGTAAGGACGGAATAGATTCTCTCTGTAGTTCGGACATGGCTTGTTTCCTCTCATCAAGAGCCCTGGCGGCACGAGTCCGGGCATGAGCCTCTTCTGATAGTGGTTGTGAAGTTCCATCAGAACTTGGCGTTGACACCACCAAGATGTAATCCAACATCTCCGGTAACCTCTCCTCGAGGAACGACTTGACACCACGCATAAATTCTTCTCTCTGAACTGTCTGAAAAGACCAGTTAGCCATGGGGTACAATGACTGGACGGGATATAGATACCGCATTCAAATTGGCGAGACTTTGAATCACTTTTGCGATTAAGGTGAGGCTTCGTTGGACAGGCGAATCGGGGAGACCTGAAAATTTGTTCTCGAACTAATGCGTTCCCAAATATGGAAATATACCTGGACATAAGCCAAATAAATGTGGGTGAAGGATAGCTGGCACAATGAACCGCAGGAAACAAAATGCTGAGACACTTTGTCGTGGTAGCTCGTTGTTACTGTCTGCGTCAGGCCCGTTTACGTATCGTTTCTCCACCAATTGTCGAATGTGCTCGAACAATATTCGCATCTCACTGACTTACAATAAGACAATAAGCCGCGCAAGGAGATAAACTTACCCGGGACACTGGTGCCGTACGGAATATATTTGTTCCCAAATCTCTCTACACCAGAGGACGAGGAGGTCTACATTCCGCTCAACGTCCTTCGGTCCTTTGAGGTTTCGAACTGGGTCAACTTCAATTGACACATTTTCAAGGCACAGACGCCGGATGGTAAGGCCGACGCTAGCCTCGAGAAAATTCTTCCCATACCACCCCATTAACGATTCGATGGTTTTGGTTAGGACAGTATTTCCACGAAATAATGTGTGATGCGCTGATCGTGCGTAAATTACAGCAGAGATAGACCCTCAAAGTATTTGTTCACTCACAACTCGGTGTGCCATCTACCTCGTGGTCAGCCATTTCAAACACATTGGAAAGTAGAACATCCTTGGCTACAGCAATCGAAATCAACTGGCTGGATATTTGCTCCACCTTGAATTTGGAACCAAGATCGCCAATCCAGTCCAGGAAATTCCGCCGGTCGAGCGCCTACCCCAAATCCAGATGAGTTCCCAGGACCCTGTGAACTCGTACGTACATCCATCACTTTGGCATACTTGGAAGAAGATAACACGATTTCCCTGAGCCATCATTTAAGAGCGTTGACTACAAAGGATCAAAAGAAATGGCTGACTCATCGACTTTGATTTTCAGCCTCAGTTGACCAACCGGAGTGCAAGCCGCTGTGGCACCACCGGCTAGGACAGGGAACCAGCCTTCGACGAGCTCTCCACGCCGGAAGTTTGTCAACGTGATGTAGACAGTACCAATGACAAACGGCTTCTGCAGCCTTTTCTCGCGCCAGACGACGATTGATACATTCTGAAGCGGAGGCAGGTCGGTGAATAGAAAGGTCTCATGCCAGTCCGGTGATCCCGCGCTCTTCTTGACTACGGTTCGGCCAGAGAGCACGCTATTGAAGTAGACTTCACAAAAGAGATCCAAGTCCATGCCTTCTATGCCTTCCGTATCGCCTGTCGCACCAAAGTTGGAAGTAGGTTCGAGGGAGCGAGAAACCCCGATATTACGGCCCTGTATACAGGTCAATTCTACTTGCCTCCAAATGCGGTACGTCCCTCCCCCATACGCGCGTGACTTGCCGTGAAGTTCTGGAATAGCGTAGGACCGAAGCAGAGCCATCCAGGTATTCATAGCTTCCGCAGAAGGGAAGGCACAGTAGAGAGGCTCCGTGCTGCGAGTTGCGCTCCATCGCTGGTCTCTGGGTAATAAGTCGTTATCGTTAGAGATCACCGCCACACACGACTGTGACAATGCCTCACGCGGAGCAGTGGATACCTAGACAGTCCTTTCGGAAGAACAACGACTGGTCTGCAGGGCGGATATCGGTATGCAGTAGCAGATAGAGATGGACGGATTGGAACAAAATTGCTTCCTTTGTTATGAAAGTATCAGATCCCATAAATTGCAACGAGGCACAGTGCGAACTAACCTCGAGGTAGACGTTCAACACGCATCCTTCCTCTTCCTCTGCTATACGACATGTAGCTTGTCTCCATTGATCACTTGTGGTCGGTCCACGGGCCAAGCTGAGCCAACTTGACTTTTCTGCAAGATGGGACGTAAACATGGACGCATTCCGAGGGTGGCCGGTTCACGTACCTTTGACCCTTCTTGGATTATCATCGCCCAGCATAGACAGAGGCCTCGAAGCCTCTCTTTTCTCGGCCTTCTTCCTCGGATTGGGCTGTTTCGCGAAAAGCAGATGAGCGAGACATTGTCAACAAATAAGCGAGACGTACCTTTCGGAGAGCAGCCGCTGCCTGATTGGAAATATACACCTCGACAGGGAGGAAAAATTCTCTTGGGGCTACGGCGCGCCTGGACTGTGCATTGTTCCGGATCTCTAGCATGGGTTCGAGCTTGGGAGCATACAGGCATCCGCGTCCAGATACGATCCACAACTCATGACGTAATCCATCTTCCCCGGTGCCGGTGACCGGTGCCCCAACGAGACGGGATGGGGGGTGGCAAACAACATATCAATGGGGTAACCCATTGGTGTTATGAGACATGATTATCTACCCACAAAAACCCGGTAATGAAAATGAGTGAATAGGTTCTAAGGGATTCTGTTTATGGTACGTCCATGGTTCAGCCAACCAACCACAGTGGTATATATCAAGTAGGCAATAAAAAGCACCCGTCCGGGCATATATTTCTCTATGGGCATTCTCTCAATCATTCTTGAACCTACGGACATAGTTAGGCACAGTCCTGAATCGGCAGACAAAGTACACACCCGTTCCCGTTTGCAATTGCGTGTCCATTGGCAACTGGCTTCTTGCCACGAGCCGGCTTCTTGTACGTATCAATGTAAAACTTGATGAAGAGCAGAAGGTAGCTAGACAGTAATGCGCAGCCAAAGACGGCGGCCGTCTCAGTCCCATGACAAGAGCCGAGCGCCGGGAGGTGGGGCCAGTAGGTGGCGGCAAAGTAGGAATAGGCTAGGCAAGATGAACGTATTAGTAAATGAATGGTTACAATTGGTGCGGTCAACTCACTCCCAAAGTAGACAATGTGCAGGTCGATAATAAACTGGACAATCTGCATAGTCGTCAAGTACTTCTTCCACTACAAAAGGATGTAGACGCATATCAGTATCAACAACTGCCTTTGGACTTGGATACTCAAGAAGAGCTACTGACCCAGATCTTAGCGCCACCGGCAGTCGCATAATAGTAGTAGTCTGTAGTACGATGAGGCGAATTTCGCAGACTAGATCTCGAGAACAACCTACACATAAGGACATGAACGGCCAAGTTCTGCGTGATAACGGCCCAAGACTGTAGCGGATGCAATTAAGAGGAGATAATCCAATGAAAAGGAACACAATTACAATGCTTGTCTTTCCATTGAGTTGGGTAAAGCAAAGGAAAGCGGTCGCAGAATGATGGTACACATGCAGGAAGGCTAAAGATATATCAATAAGTAATCACACACTAAGCACATCACACGAACCCAGTGGCTTTTTCTTTAGTGCAAGGAAAACCGTGTCGAGCAGCTCAACGTATTTGATATAGTAGTTGATAATATAATACAACTCCAAACGCTGCGGGCGATCAACACGCGTGTCAAAGCACTGGGGAGGGGAGGATACCAACCTCGGTCCAGGCACCGACATCGCACATTGCATAGAAAATCCCATGCCGCCAGTAAATGGGGAAAATCTCCTCGACCATGAGAGCAAGAAGAAGAGCACTACCAGAGCTGAGAATAATGTTGTGTACTTGAAAAAGGAAGGTAAGTTTCTGAGGTTGCCGTGTCTTCATGATTTCGCGGATGCCAAAGATGGTGGCGAGGTAGCCAGCAAGAACGCTGAGAACGACTGGCTGGGTAGAGAGGGGGGTGGCACCACGGACATAATTGGTGTAATGATAGGGAATATGAGGGAAGGGGACATATTTGAGAAGGAGATCGGCAAGTGGGGCCATGGAGGAACGAAAGAGAGCGACAAACACGGGAGAGGGAGAAATGGAAACCACGCCCGCTCCAAAGCAAAAATCAGACACGTCGGCCACAAGCGGAATCTTAAATTTCTAATATTAACATAATCAGAAATTCTATCTATGTCACAACTATCTATGTCACAACCAGTGCCGGCCCTTCTTCCAGCTCGACCAGCAGAACCCGCTCTCTGTTTTAAAAAAATGTTATCAGTATCCCCGACCCTAATTTATCCCCGACCCACCGAACTCCGGTTTTTATTTTCGTGTAGGCATCCTGCGCCGAAAGTTGAACCGCATTCTTGTCTAGCCGGGAGCGGCAAGCGCATATAAGGCACAGCGGCGAATTAGACGGCGCGAGCGTGTACGAGGCCCTAACCTGAAATTACTTCAGTCATAACGGGGTCGTCGTCCACTTTTCTGCGTACCCCAGATTCACGCAACGAGTTGACGAGGTCGTGAATGAAGTGCAACGAACGAGATCGCAGGTCGTGGAGGTCATGGAGGTCAATACCTGCCCGTGAACTAGGTCAACATTTTTCTTTGTGGCCATATCGAACCCAAATTCATACAAATGTCCGATGAGGGTGACCATGTTGGCACCGTACAATACAGTCTCACAGAGTCCTCATGGGTCGCAGTAAGTAGCCTGCCACATCGACGATCGGAATGTGAGAAGCATGTGTGAAACAATGCACACATACTTTGTAATGGGTTTTAACGCATCGTGCACGTCACCCAACTGCCAAGAGCCAGAACGCATCAGTCACACGACAAACCCCAAAGGTACAGTATTGAGCGCCCGCAGACCTCATTCACACTGAGCGCTGCTTGGTGAGCACCGGCGAGTGGGTCGGAGTGTAGGGACAACATTGGGGAGGCGAAGGAGAAATAATCTAGGAGTGAAGGGAACACGAAGTGGGATGAAAAGGTGTGGCAAATATCCCTCGACGTCCGGATTAAATACGGCAGCACGCGGCGACACGAGGAGGTCATCATCAGACCAAATCATCAGACCAAATCCACGGATTCTGCCGAATCAGAGTGCTAGCATCTTGCTAACGTTGACCATTGGAAAGGTTCTGGACAGTTCGCGCTTCATGAAACGTTTGCCCTTTAGGGCCTTTAAACGACCAATGCGCAAGCGTAAAGAAACATCGAAAGGAAGGCGCGAAACGATCGAGGATCGGAGCTTCTCCGTCGGTCCGAACATCGCGCAGTCATACGGATAACGTAAGATATATGCTGCTTCAATGACGTACTGTGCCACCCACGTGCCGAGCGCTCCTTTGCACCCTTTCGCCACCTGTTCTTTCATCTTTCATCCTCACGAACAACGCACGCGTCCATTTCCTGCACATAGACCTGTACATCGCCCCCGAAAGCAACCTTACCGATTACGTCCACGTCCACGGCCCTATTGGCTAGCTATGTCACGATGGTTTACGAACCCGCTCAAAGAACTTCTCGGATTTGTGGGCGCCTCTTCCTCTCCCAGCAGTCTCATCTGACCATTTCTTCAGGTATTCAGTCGCTTTCTCGCCCCATATGTTGAAAATCTGGATATGGGTCTCGTCAACCTTGGGATTGTCCAAGGTGAGTCCTGCCTTTTCCGCGCATGTGAGCCCTATAACATCTTGCGTGCATCAGGACAAGTATCATTGGGAAAACTCCGCATAAAGAGGGGTGCTTTGGATTCGTTTCGGCTACCAATCGATGTTTCTGAAGGTAGCCATACTCAATGTCATCCAAAAGCATTTATTGATGCGGGAGAACAGGCCACTTGGGAAAGTTTTCCTTATCTTTGCACTGGCTGAACCTAGGAAATCAGCCGGTTCAGGTCTTGGTCGAAGATCTTTATCTGCTTGTTGTTCCACGCAAGGAGGACGAAGAAGACCCAAACGAATTCGAGCGCCGCATGCAGGACGTGAAACTAGAGCGCCTTCGCAATGCTGAGGAACTTCGAATGCGAGCAGGTGGAATCGAAGGTATATATTATTGTTTGCATTAGGTTGTCATGAACTCGACAGCATTAAAGGTGCCGACGACAGCGCCGAAAATCAAGGCTTTGTTGCATCTTTTGTTGCAAAACTCTTGAACAACATCCAAGTGACTGTTAAGAACGTACACATCAGGTATGAAGATAAAATCAGCGTTCCCGATGTACGCCCACTACTTCCAAAACTCTAAAGCGACAACCAGACTCTGATCATCAGTTTTTCTAGCACCCATTCGCCGTGGGTGTCACGCTATCCAGCTTTTCGGCTGGTTCGGTAGATGAGAACTGGGTGCCTGCTTTCATTGAGGGAAGCAGCAAGATCGTACATAAAGTGAGTTGACTTTATAGTCTGTCGCTACCTCTTCCAACGTTCCGCAGCTGTCAAAGCTCGAGTACCTAGCTGTTTACTTCGACACAGACGCACAGAGCATGGCCGGGCTTTCTTACGAGACCGCCGTAGAGCGGTTTTCTTCCATGGTCCCGTCCTTATTTTTAAGCGTCACTATGAAGATCATAACGAGACTGTTCAGATCGCACGAGAAGGGGCGTCCCAAGATCACCAATTTATCCTGAAACCGGTTTCTGGGGAAGGAAGGGTGAGAGGGATCAGTAACATGAAGATGCAGATACATTCAATCGCAGTAATAGATCATCTTGAGGCACAAGGCAACGAAGGATGCTCCTCGCTTCGATATCCAACTCTTGTTTCCTGAAATTGGGGTCCTTCTTGACGACCACCAATTTAGGGACACTATCTCTTTATTGGAAACTATCCACCTACTGAGACGAAGATCACGGGTAACGCAGTGTTTTGATATCACCGTTTGGTATGTCACTCACTAGAACAACGCAGTATATGAAATATCGACGTTCACAAGAGCCTGGGGAAAATCGATCACACGCACTCCTCACTTTCGCCGGAAATGTTATCCTAGATAGTATTCGTGAGCGAAGACGCAGATGGACATGGGCATTCTTTGCTGAGCGTCGCGACGATCGTCGCCGTTACGTCGAACTCTTCAAGAAGAAACAGTTCAATACCGCCGTGAATGAGGTGCGTCCTTTCTTATTTTTCCTCGGAGTTGATAGTTACCTGATCTTAGGAGTTGTCGGAGCTTGAGGCATTGGAAAAAAAACTCTTATACGAGGATATTCGGTTCTACAGATCAATCGCGCGCTCGGAGCTGAGAAAGGATGGCGCACTGCGAAAGCAAGCTGAGGAAGAGAAGAAGCGGCAAGCAGCGCAGAGCTCCGGTTGGGCAAGCTGGCTTCCTATCTGGGGCTCTTCGGACGCAGCCCCGGACACACAGTCGACTCAAGAATCACCGTTCAGTAACATGACCGATCAACAACGGAGGGAGTTATACGAAGTCCTCGATTATGACGAGAAGACCGCACTCACTGATTCGTTTGAGCTGCCGAAAGATGCCCTCAAAGCCCGGCTTCGAACGGAGCTGAGGAGGGGTTCCTTTGCATTGAAGACAGACCCGCACGGCTTTGCACAGGAGATTATCTCCGTAGTATTTGACGAATTTCAGGCTACGGCTATTCAACGACGCGACAATCTCGAGGTCTCGACCTCACTACATGGATTTAGCGTGTTCGATGGCACGATGAGAGATACGCTATTTCCTCAAATAGTTCGTGTCAAGCAAGATTCGCCACCCATGGACATTACCACGGCGCGTGACCTGCAAGACCCCTTCTTCTATATGAAGTTCGAGAACAATCCACTTGACGAGCGAGCCGACACAGCGCTTGCAATCCGAATGAGACACATGGAAGTGGTATACCATAAGGGGTATGTAGAGGCTATATACAAGTTCTTCAAGCCCCCAGCGGATCGGCTCGAGTCCGTTGAGGCTTTACTGGTGGGTACAACTCCACTTCAATTGTTACGGCTGCTTACTTCGTTGATAGAACGCCGCAGGTGGAGCGATCGAGGGTTTGCGCAAGGAAACCCGAGCTGGCTTTGAGTATGCGCTGCAAGCTCATAAGACCATCGACCTGCAAGTGGACATGAAGGCGCCAATCATCGTCATACCTGAGAGGTAAACGCTCTCGTAAATTAATACTCCTGGTTTCTGATTCATTATAGTATTATTACTCACAAGTGTACTCACCTCCTTATTGACGCTGGTCACATTTCAATCGAAAGTGACCTGGCGAGTAAAGAAGCTATGCGCCAGATTCAGCTTAAACGAGACCAACAGTATACAGATGATGATTATGCGAGGCTCGAGTCTCTTATGTATGACAAACTCGATCTAAAGCTCGAGGATGCGCAGGTAGAGCATTTTCGTTGATACACAACACTCACCTGACGTTTGCGTAGTTCGTCCTGGGAGAAGATCTACAGTCGTGCAGAAACGCATTAAACTCACGCAATGACTCCTCTCTCCACCTTATTGAACGAATCAACATTGACTTTCAGATCCAGAGTTCCATTGTTCCGAGTGTTGTCAATCTAGCCCGTTTCAAGGTCTCTGGAAAATTGCCTACTTTACAGCTGAATTTCTCTGACGCGAAATACAAATCGGCCTTGTGTCTTGTCGACATCACCATTCCAGATTTTGGAAATGGGGGCCATTCTGCTGTCGATCCAGGCGTAACTATACCAGGCCATCAGCTGACATCAGAACTTTTCGATCTTCCAGAGACGGAATATCACGTCGATGACGAAACGGACTACGAAGATGCCGAAACCAATCAGTCCACAGATGAGAGGATTCGGGAGGTGCGCGGATCTCCGGCACCCGTAGCTGAATGTTCACCTTTGTCATTTCCTATTGTACCAGGGTGTTGAGTTGAGGCAGAAGATGTTCGAGCTTTCATTTCAAGCGACAACATTGCGTGTCTCTCTATACAAATCGCAAAGTTCGGAGGGTGAAAAGGGCCTTGGTCATGTCTCTTTCGACAACTTCGCCCTGCTGCTGTTTCTCACGCAGCATGATATGAAGATTGAAGTGCACCTTGGGTCCGTCTCCCCTCATATCCTAAGTTTATCGCTGACACATCCATAGTTCCTTATACATGACAGTAGCAGAGCCAGGCTATGAACCTCTCCAGCTGTTCTCCTCTGAAAATGGGTCAATCGAAAGAAGGGATCTTCTCCGCGTGGACTACACTCGTGTTCAGAGTTCTTCTCCTGAGTATCTGTCAAAATTCGAAGGATACGACCAGATCATTTCCGTGGACGTATCCACAGTCATATTCCATGTGGCTCCCGAACCTCTCGTGACGCTGTACGACCTCATCATGACGACGTTCGTACCACCTTCACCCACTCTTAATGAGACATTCTCTTTCACTCGGGCCTCTTCGACTGTCTCTCAATCGGCACCAGAATCATCGCCAGAGCCGACAACTCGAAAACTTCGCCTCTTGGTAAAGCTTGCCAGTGTGGAAGGTAAAACTTTGGCACTCGTCTCAGTCGCAGATGTATCTAACCTGATACATAGTTTCACTCACCAATGTGGGTTGCCGCCTTGCAACGCTATCACTGTCAACTGCGGACGCGTCCGTTGTGTTAAGTACTACAATGGATGTGCACGTACGACTGGGAAATTTGTCACTGAGCGACGATTCCGGGACGACGACATCATCACCTGATTTCAAGAAACTGATGTTCATTGAGGGCGAACACCTAGCTGAATTCAAATATTTGACGTTTGGCCCTCAAGATCCCGAGGCTGAGAATGGGCTCAACTCGTCTGTTTCTCTAACAGCGGCATCCGTAACTTTCCATTACCTGGAGCAGCCTATGCACGACATCTACGTCTTTTTCTTGAAGCTAGCGAGGCTCAAAGGGTTATATGACACTGCCACCGAAGTTGCTGTTCAACGTGCCTCCGAGATTGGGCGCATGGGACTCTCTATCTCTGTCAAGACTCCGATCATCATTTTCCCCTCGAGTCCATCTTCCTCCCTCGACTCTTTGACCATGCGTCTCGGTGAGATCACGGCAAGTAACACCTACGCAGATGGCACACCTAAAACTGCGGCTAGCCTTCACGGCATGCAGCTTGTTTCAAGAATATTCTATGACGGAGAGCCATCCACACTTAAGCTGATTGACGATATTGCCATTGTCACAGAGATTGTTCAATACGGTGGTACTTATGACAATACACCTACGGCTCGGCCGGACACCGAGGTAAAGCTAATTATGAGGTAAAGATACTGTTTTGACGAAACCATCTTTCCAGGTGAATGTGAGGGTGTCTGACATTAAGCTCGCTCTAACAGAAATTCAATATGGGATGCTCGTGACACTTTCCCGATCCATTCCACGTATTTTCGCAGGTGCTCCGGAGGGTGCTGCTCAGGCAGAACTGACAACGACGGATCGGCGAGTAGTGGAGCGTCGCCACACCAATTACGTCAACAAATTAGTCGTGGACCTACACCCGGAACTTGACGGACATCTGGGCAGCGCTCATCCTCGAACCACTTTAGATCTGGTGTTGACTGTAGCGACTGTTAAACTCCAACTCTATGACCATCGGGCCACCGCAGAGACCAACTTGAAAGACCATGGTATTGCTAGGTTCGCCTTGAGCGATAATAGTGTTCGCGTGAAGATACTTTCCGATGGTGCTGTGGAGGCTCAGGTGGTACTTAGGTCATTCACGATGAGTAACATTGCTCCGGGACCTTCCAAGTTTCGTGAGATCGTACCTGCTGCTCAGCATGAGAGGAATCAGTTTATGCTTCTTTACACTGCGTCAGGGGGACCCAAGCGCTCTGCCCTTACTCTCCTTACCGTTGACTCGCCTCACATCCTATTTTCTCTTGCGCCAGTCTTTGCACTCACAGAATTTTTCATGAGCGCGTTTAATACCCCAGACCCAATGGTTAGTTACACAACCGGAGCTCCTAAAAATCTAGAGGGAGGGAAAGAAACCGCTGACGACGACGACCAAGCCCCCATTCAATTCAGGATCGAGTTACATGACGTGTCAATCAGTGTCTTAGAAAATGACCTTGACGCCAACTCCCAGGCCATACGTTTAACAGTCGCCCAAATATTGCTTTCTCAGCAGGCATGTCCTTACAACCCATGCCCGCCGAACCATTTCGCTCACCATGTAGTTCAGGGAATTCTTGCGCTCACACTGGGTCGCGCCGGAATGGCCCTGCTACGGATGGGCAGGCCTGAAGAGGCTCGTATCTTAGACGACGTTGACCTTACACTTACACTGGACAGCCGGACAATGTCGTCGCACCAAATGACTAGCGTTGATATCAACTTCAAACCCATTATCTTGCGTGCATCATATCGCGATATCATGCTAATCTTGACTATTGTCAATAAGGTCATGGAGGCTTACGGAAGACAGTCTAGCGGTGCTCCCCGACCTGAGTTGAACCGGCCCTCTCTGATACCTTCGACAGCAGGAGCGCGTCGAAGTTCTGGGGGTTCTATACAAAGTGCAGGATCAGACCCAAACCGATCTACATATCAACCCCTGGGTACCGCTTACGTAGTGTTGTCGAAAGAACAGGTTAGCGCAAGTTCCTGTGACGGGGAGGCCAAATGACGAGCCCACCACTTTAGCTTAAAGCCTCCTTCGATGGGTTTCGTTTAATCTTGATCGGTGATTTGCATGAGCAACCTTTGTTGCACCTCGTCATAAAACCATTTGTCGTTGGTCTCAATGATTGGTCAGGAGAAGTAAGTCATATATACCCAGATCCATTGTTCTCCACCAGGCCTAATTGTTGGAAGCTGCGGGTGTCGACTACTGTGTCAACATCCATCAACTACTGGAATCTGACAAACTCGCACTGGGAGCCATGTATGTACTTCTCAACCTCCTGTGTACACCTTCTCAATGAGTTGTGTTCAGTGACTGACCCTTGGACTTTCACGGCATCGGTAGGTCCTAAAGCAGCTGTTTACGGTTCGCTGGACATGGTTCATTTAGGCATCTCGAGAGCTCCCGTCTTATGCGCTTTCGGCCAAGGTGGCTTCAAATGAACGCTTGAACGTGAATCTAAGCACGGCCTTCATCGAGCTTGCCCTTGAAACCCTCAACTCTCTGAGTCATGAGAATGAGCATCTTCTCCAGAAGCCAAGAGGGAGCCGCGCCCCATACCGTATTCGTAATCTCACTGGGATCACCCTACACTTGTGGTCTGATACGGGGCGTGCTGCCGCTGGGGCTAGGACTGATGCTACCACGGTCGTGGACGGCCAAGAAATTGATTGGCGGTTTGACGATTGGAGGACAATGCGCGAAGTAAGTCCTCTGACATTATATCAATGAACTTCTGTTAATGTGAGTTTCAAGCATACTGCATCGGGCAATAGCAGCATTACTGTACAGTTTGTTGACCAACCATGGGAGAAGCTTAGGGGGGTCCCAGTCGATAGAGAAGGGGAATACACTTTCGTGCTGCGACCGAAGACAGACAATTGCTACAACCGACTGCTCTGCGACGTCAAGGTAGAAGCGAGCACCAAAGTCGTTACTCTGCGGTCGACATACAGGGTCCATAACAGAACTCTGTATCCTCTCGAGATCGCCGTGGGTGACGGCGGGGAACATATTGGGGGCGGTGTGATCGTCAAGCTAGGTGCGGCATGTCCTAACTGATGAGAGGATGTTGACTCAATAGGTCCACAGCACCGGGTCAGGATTACGCCCTTCCTCTTGTGAAAGTTGGGAAATGTAAACTCATGGTGCAGCCTGACCGTAAGCAGCTTCCTCGGTTGATACGAATTAACTCTAACTCGAATGTCAGAGGGCTTCGGCTACAAATGGTCCCATCCAAAAACTCTGGAAGACTTAGTGGATTCACAATCGAGACCACGCGCTTCGACCCTCCATTGCGATCATCGAGATCCGTCAGAGGCCGCATTCCGATTCCACGCATTTGTCAAGACGGATGCGACTGGTCCCCCAGCAAGCTGGCGGCAAGTACCAAGCGCAGCCGTTTGGTTTCCCCGCTTATGGTTACCAATTCTAGGAGATATCCCAAGATGGATCTTGACCTCATGGCGCCGATACAGCTCGAAAACTTGTTGCCATACAATGTGCAGTACAGAATTTACGACAAGGACACTGATCAGAACTGGAGAAGCTACCTCCGCGCAGGGGGTGTCATGCCGATACATTCCGTTGAGCTTAACCACTTGGTTTTACTAAACATCGAAATCAATGACACAGGTTCGTCCGCCACGTTGAGAAGAATTCGAAAGCTACTCATTGCGCATCCTGCAGCGTTCAAAGCTAGTGATTTCAGTATCATCAACACAGATGGACACTCGGACTTCGGCGTAGAGAATCGGTTGACCTTGCAAGATGCCCGGGGGCGGAAGCTTGATTTGAGGCTCAATTATGTGTGGGTGTTCTGACTGTTTTTACCAAATACGGTTGGTATGGATCTGATGTATTTGTCCAGCCGACCATCCGATGCCGGTGGCGCTGTTAAAGTCCAAATCTACTCGCCCTATGTTATCATCAACAAAACGGGCCTCCCGTACTTTGTAAGGTCTGTACGGACTAATAGGACCGGTCCTCCGCAAGATGTCGCTGGGGAAAGGCAAACAGGTAGGACAACAGTGTTTCTGGAGCTTGACTTTGAGTGACGGCTGTTGTCTATTGGTAGACACAACACCGTTCCGTAAGTCCCCGTGGTTGTAATTGTGCTATCCCCCTCCTTGACAACATATGAGTAGTTTTATGCCATGCCAGTAGTAACGGTAATGAATTTGTGTTTTCGGTGGACCAGTCTTCATGGTCAAAGGTAATTTCCCAACTCTCCTCTCTTTCTTGTGTTGATGTATATGCACTCTCTTGATAGACCGTAAGTTTCGAGGCCCCGACTGCAGATATGGCACTGGTGATACCCTCGCAAGGCCAGAAAACAGAAGAGACTCACCTAGGATTATCATGGACGGAGGGTCTGGGCAAGTACAAGTTAACAAAAGTCATAACACTTGCCCCACGATTCCTGATAAAGAACAACCTGTCCGAGCCGATGTGCTTCCGCGAGCATTCGGTTGCACCACATGGAAGATCCACTTTGGATCCGGCGGAACGGTCCCCTCTGTATTCCTTACGAACAAGGGACAAACTCCTCACAGTCGCGTTTCCTGGAATGAATAACCAATGGTGGGTCCTCAGTCATGCGTCGGGCTATTATAATTCATCTTTAGCCAGGTCTCCTCCTATCGGCATAGAGGACATTGGATCCGTTCATTTCAGGTTAAGGCGACCGGGCGAGAGGGCGAGAACTCACCTCATGCGCGCGGATATCAAAATGGATGGTGCTACAATTTTTGTTTCATTTAACCTTGCAGACGACGATTGGCCCTTCTTGATTGAGAATGATAGTAGTTACGCCGTGACCTTCTGCCAAATGGTAGGTTCTAATGCCACAATATAAGGCGATGGCGCTCACATAATATAGGATGGAATGCGCTCTAGCGTCGACTCAAACAAGCCGTACTCGACCTATCGATTACCGGAGCACACATCCTGTCCATATGCCTGGGATTTTCCTGCGACCCGAGAGAAGAAATTGCTTTTGACTATCAACAGTTCCCGTCGCGCAGTCGATATCCTTGAAATCGGTGACCTCCCACCATTTAAATTCCAGGTCTGTTGAAGCACTCGGTTTCTTCGCTCCTTAGTAACTGCCAGTGTTAAGGCTACCGGAGGCATAGGCGCGATCTCAATGGATGTTCGGGCCTCTGGTCATCAGCAAGTTCTACGACTATCTGACTACAATGCAGAAATTAGTCCATATCGCCCCAAACTCCGTTCCTCGAGTTCAAGCCTGCGCGTAGATACCATCTCCAGTGGTGTCGAAGCGTTTGAGGCGGTCACCGAAGATGTCCAGCCAAGCGTCCTTCTCGATGTGGACCTTGAAGGCATCGGCGTCTCGTTTGTTAATCGTCGTGTTGTCGAGGTGGTCTATCTGTCATTGGAGAACCTGAAACTCGACTATACCGCCAGCTCCGTTGCACAGTCTGTCAACTTATCCTGTGGCACAGTCCAGATGGACAACCAGCTTCACGATGCCACTTTTGCTGTGGTCCTGCAGCCAACGCCCATTGCCAAAGAAGCCAGCGACGTAGCAGCCTTACCAACTGTGCAGTTATCACTCATATTGCTCAATGATCAAGGTGAGAAAACAGGTCTTATTAATTTCCCTCCTGCGCCACTGATTGGACGTCCTCCAGAACACGGTGTACAGTTCATCAAATACTGCTCGATCCTGTTACAAGCCTTGACTATTCAGGCGGATGAGGATTTCCTCTATGCGATGTACGAGCTGAGTAAAATTCGAGGCGCCTCCTGGGAGGAAGAACAAAAGCAGTAAGCTTGATTCCTCTTTGGCCAGTCCATTGATGCCCTCTCTAACCGCTATTAGCGTCCTCATGGAACAACCTACTGATATTCCGGAACCGGAAGACGTAGCCAGTGAACATAACCTATATTTCGAAGTCCTGGAACTTCAACCAATACGGTTGTCACTATCCTTCGAGCGTACGGATCGCGTTAGTGGAGAGGAAAAGTAGGTCATACCATAACTCCCGACTCCGGCGCCAGATTAAAAATTCTGTCCAGACTTGAACGCCGGAACCCCTTGGCAGTTATGGTCAACGCTCTGACGATGGCCGTAGGGAATGTTAAAGATGCACCACTCGAAATGAACGCCCT
Source organism: Lactifluus echinatus (assembly GCA_003315975.1). NCBI lineage: Eukaryota > Fungi > Basidiomycota > Agaricomycetes > Russulales > Russulaceae > Lactifluus > Lactifluus echinatus. The sequence goes on along the minus strand of QFEA01000424.1, from coordinate 53,058 downwards.
CGCAATTAAGGATATGCGATTGACTCCAGTTGTCCTTCAAACCCGAATCCTATATCACTACCGCCAGGAAGTCCTTCGGCAACTGTACCGCATCCTTGGCTCCGCAGATTTTATCGGCAATCCCGTGGGCTTGTTTACCAACGTTAGTTCTGGCGTTGCGGACATTTTCTATGAGCCTTTTACTGGCGCAGTCATGCACGGAAGTCGTGACCTCGGCGTTGGAATTGCAAAGGTGTGTTTGTCTCGGTTTGGCGCCGCACATCACTGAACCTCGTTAGGGAGCGGCAAGCTTCGTCAAAAAGACGGTCTTTGGTTTTTCTGATAGCGTGACGAAGGTCACCAGCAGCATAGGCAAGGGTATGTGGTGCATCGTCCCTCAAACTGGATGTAGACGAGAGGTTGTCAGGCTTGTCGGCAGCAACGCTTGATTCTGAGTACCAGAAGCGACGTCGTTTGAACCAAAGGAGGAATAAGCCTCGTCATGCTATGTAAGAACATGCTCTTATTCAACGATATTTATCAACTAGCGCTCCCCCTTCCCCAGCTATGGTGTCACCGCAGGCGCCGAAGCACTTGCAAGTAGTATCGCCAGTGGTGTGGAAGGCGTCGTCGTAAGTTTCTTCCAGACTTCCTTTACCTCAGTTCTCGTATTCGTCGTCACGGTGTCAGATGAAACCCATTGAAGGAGCCGAGTCCGAAGGGGCTCTTGGCTTTTTCAAGGGCGTTGGGAAAGGTCTTGTTGGGTAGGTCATGTCCTCTCGACTAACGGAGTGCTTGACACCTGCTTCCCATTCAGGGCTGTCACGAAGCCCGCTGTTGGCTTTTTCGATCTTGCCTCTAATCTGTCCGAAGGTACGCCAAGGTCTGGCCCATTTTTGCCATTGTGCTTCTTCTCGATATTCTCCTGAAGGCGTTCGCAACACTACAACTGTCTTTGATCGTCCAGCCCGAGAACGAATGAGATTAGTGAGTGGTCGCCTCGCGCTTCGTAATGCTGGGCAGTTTTATCTTATACGTCACAGCCCCGACATGTACCTCCCGATCGCGTGCTGGTGGTAAGCAGCCCCCCGACCTAGAGCAAACCTCCTGCATGGCAGCTAAACATAACTCCTAGCCGTTCTCTGAGCGGGAAGCTCTTGGGCAGTATTGGCTAAGGGACCTCGATAATGGCGCGTACCGACAAGAATTCTATGTGGCACATATCAGTATGCTCTCACTTGTGTCCATACTCTCCAGCTCGGCTTACAGAGAACGATAGATCTTCCCGATGGAGATGGTGTAGCCTTGCTGACAGCTGATCGCCTACTCACGTTTGGCACCAAGAAACTCCGTCTGAATTGGGATCTCCCACTAATGCAAGTGCATCGTGTGTTCAACGAGGACCGGGGAATCCGGTTTGAACATAAAGCTGGAAAGGAAAATGACAAGTATATCTTCTTGCAAGACAAGAAGTCTCAAGCATGGTTTTATGAACAGATCGCAGGGGTTGTGAAGTCATATAATGCCCGGAGAAGGATGGATTCTTGATATTTCCAACGATGTAACGACTCAACCAGGACAGGACATATTTAATAGATTGTAAATACCTGATACCTGCAGGTGATGTGATAAATATGAGAGATGCAGGTAGTATGTAAGATATTCGGAATCCCTTGATGCGATGCAGCAAAGCCAGGTGCCGCCGAGTAAACAAACTGTTGACAGACGCTATGCGTGAACTGCATGCAGCGCGAACGAAATGGTGGATGTACATAGGTCAGAAAACGAAGAAAAACCTAAACCTTAGAATGAGTGATAAATAGAACGAATGGTCTTGAAACGTGGGGGGTGTGAACAAAACGCCTACATCCGAAATCACCGCCGAGTGGGAGTGCGCTCTTGACCGGAGGCCGCAGTGTCATCGCTAAACGTCGGACTTGACTGCGTGACAACTACGGCGGTCAAAACACTCGAAACACGTTCCCGCCCAATGCTTGGCTCGAACGAACCAGGGAATAGTTTTTCCTGGCTATGATAGGCATCGCTCGCTCCCGTGCGGTCATCAAAGTGGCCGCGGAAACTCTCCCGGGGGCTGGTGGAGTAAGCACTCTGAAAATCTGTGTCAGAGTCGTCCGTCGTACCAGTCAACGCGGGAGTGAGAGCAGGGGTAGTAGGCATAGGGGAGCTTCGTTGGTCGGGGTCCGGATTTGCAAGTAACTCATCCGGGCTGGTTGTCAGGCCTTTGGTACCCTCGTTCGAGCCCAGATTCTCTGTGCGCGTCGGCGTCCGAGTCTCCTCAGGCAGCCTAGGGGATTTTTCCCCACGAGCGGTATCGGTAGAGTCGCCACGGGATCTTGCCGTTTTGCTGGACGTTACGGTGTCACCCCGCTTCCTGGGACCCTTTGGGGGCCTGCTGAGCACACCGGAGGGTTTGCGGGAACGAGGGCGAGATACATTTGTTCGTCCCTCCGTCCCTTCACTCTCACTTTCCTGGCTAGAATGAACCTTCCACTGTTTTTCACGATCTGCTGCTAGTGCATTCTCCAGCTACCCATCCGTGAGATGTCAGTGTCAAAATTATCCACGAATGACCAACGAAGACCTGACCTTTTGCTGGATCTGCAGTACCTTCTGTGCGATCCTGTCACTACGCTCAGAGATGCCCTCATCTACAGCTGTCATCCCGTCTTGCTGTCCTTCGACCCCCGACGCCGAGAACCGTTTCTTCCTCGAGGGCGACGATGACAGCGTTTCATCCTCCTCTTCTATCACCTCCTCCTTTGCAAGCTCGAGCTTCGCCTGTGCTTCTTCTCTCAGCGCATCGTACGACTCCACGAGCGTGGTCTCGGTGCCAAATGAACGCAGTTGCTTCATGCGCATCCCAGCATCACTAGAGCAACGCGAGCGCGATGTCCGGCTGTTCGGACGCGACAATCGACTCGCTGAGCGTGAGGACGCGCGCGATCCGGACTGTGAATCGTATTCATCAGAGTCGTCAATGCCGACCGCCATGGACGCGAGTGCCTTTTCGATTTGGGCCTCGACCTCGGCAACCATTTCCGCACGCTCTTGTTCCATAATCTCCATAGTTTCCCGCATCTTCTGCAGTTCGACGAGAGCTTCTCTGTGAGCGGCTTCTGTTTCTTTGAGCTCTGACAAACGAGGGTGTATTAGTCCCTTCGAATGTCACACATGAATTAGTCATACGATTTTGCAGTTTCGCCTTCTCGACCGTGGTCATCGTGACCAAGCCGCTCAATCGTTTCGTTTCACGCTGTTCTCGGTTGATCTTCGAACGCAGCTCATTTGCCTCCAGGCTAAGCTTCTCGGCATACTGTTCAAAGGTGACAAATTTGTCCCTCCACAGATCGCTTTCCGTCATCAAGAAGTTGAGGCGACGTGACAATCTTCCTATCTTCGTTTCGAGGTCATCGCGAGCATCGACAAATGCAGTAGCGCGCTTTCGGATGGATAGCTGTACAAGCTGTTCGGCGGCAGAAAGTTGCGGTGGTCGTTTCATTATGCCTAAAGAGGAAATACGCTTGAATAATGAAGGTTTCTTCATCTTATCCTGAAGGACTGTATCAAACGCTTGGATAATCCGTGTCGAGTGCCACCAATTAGGTGGCTTGATAGTATCCGCAACGACCGTGGAAGACCCCCCTCGCTTGGCTTGAATTTTACAAAGAGGGCGGAAGCGACCGGCTGGGAAAGCTTCTTTGAATTCGCTGCAACAAATCTATGACTATCGTCGGTAACCACTCTGAGGGCTACGACCGTACCTTGGGACAGAATGATCGGGATGATAATGCGGATCAAACGCTGAGAGAAGCCTCTGTCGATACTTCTCACGTTGCTGTTTGATAGAAACAATCGCAGGGGGGAGGGAAGCACAAGTCCTGCAACCGCCCGTATCAACAAAAGATTATTAGGAACGAAGACAAGCGCACAAGTAGTTAATATCGCTGTTCAATGGGACGTGGAATCGCATTAAGCTCCGTTCATGATACAAGGAATAACGACACACAGATCGCAGATGCACACTTCAGCAGGCGGCCGTACACAATACCGAGCCTCAGTGGCAAGACCAAGGATCCAAGGGCCGGGATCATCAATGTAGATTTTGGCATCCCGAGCATGCACCGCTTGCAATGCAATACCATTCCAGCCGCGAAGTTCAACGAGATACTTGATTGTCGACACAGCAATCTGTGATAGTCAGAGAAGGTTAAGACAACGTGAACTATGCCTCTATCCCCCAACGTACCCCAAGCATAGAAGGATAGCGAGAGAAGAATAGAATTCTTCCCGTTGGTGCCAGCGCAATCTGCCGGACGTGTTAGCATATTATACTGCGTGATATCAGTTACACACATACCTCGCAGATTGTTAGAATATTATCAATGTTCAGTGCCTTGAACAACGGCCACATGGTGAAGTTGATATCGACAAGTCCCCGCCCAAAGTCGAGCCCCCCTGGGAAGCGTGCAATCACCTCGAGGCTCGTATCTGGGCCACCGGTACTTGCCGTTTCGGACTTGGTTGTGGCAGAAGCGTCGAGCTTGATAAGATCACCAGCACGAGGAGCAGGGTGCGAAAGAATCTTTGAGATCTGAAGTGTGTGAGATTGCACATCCTTGGAGAAGCGAGCCCAAGAGAGTGTCAAATAGTCACGCATAAGGTCATAGATCGGATGACGTGATACGAGGGCTTGGATAATATATCAGCAGAAGGAAGCCATGCCAAGTTGAGAGGCAACATACTCAGAGCGTATGGGAGCCAAAATACAGCGTCACCAGGGAGAAATAGAGTGCTTTCACCCGGGTTATGACTTTGTCCGATGCTTCCTACCTCATAATCACTTTCACTGATACCACCGTCCGTTTCGGCATCCATGTCTGTCTCACCATCCGTGCCACCGGCCCATGGCCCACGTCCGCTACGTTTAGTATTGCGACGTGCTTGGAGCGTGGGGTCTAGTGCATCGGCACGGAGGTTCTTGAGGCGTGCAGTGATGAGGCTCTGCGCAGATTCCTTCCGTGAGCGGCCCGCCTCAAGCGTGCGCCTAATAGCTGCACTACGCTCAGCATCTGCGTGAGACCACACAGTAAGACAGACGCCGTGGTAAGTTATGGTACTACCAGGTGCATCAGGTGTGGCGGCGTTACCAGCTGCCCCGAGCTGGTTGACACCAGGGGTAGAACTCGATGCGGGAGGGAAGAGACCTGGAGGACCGAGGAAAGAAGAGGAAGGGCGTCCGTGGGAGAAAGGATCACTGTATGGGAAGAGAGAGGTAACATTGGATACAGGCCGATCGGAAGGTGTCGTAGATAGAACGGAAGCACGCAAGTGACCCATTGATGAAGAAGGAGCAAGAGGGGTAGAAGGGGCAGGAAGGGTGAATGAGAAGGTATGCACTGTTGAAGCCGGTTGAAGGGTTGAGGCTATTATTTCAACCTCGCGAGTGAAGGAGAGCTGGGGCGAATAGATGAGATATTCTGACGATCATCGCAAAATGGAGAGGACTTACCTTGAGGGCCTTGGAAAGCATCTTTGCGACTTCCTGCTTGGTGAGAGCACCGGCACCCTTGAGGATTTCAGTGTCGCCTTTCACTTTCCGTTTCTTCTTGCCGCCGCCGGCACCAGGACTGACGGTACTACCTAAAACCTCTGCCCGCCACCAACGGTTGACAGCACCGTCGGAATGGGTGAGACCCATGATAGAATCTGGATCTGCGAGGGTCCATGTATGAGGGGCCTTGGGAAGACCAGATACAACGTAGAGAGAGGTGAGAGGGAGCGTTGGGGTGAAAGACTGGATGGAAGGAACTTCACGTGCTGAACGAGTAGAGACTATGGAGGTCCTGGCTGCTGCGGGGATGGGCTCCATCGAACGACGATGTTGAACACCAAGTACGCGGGAGGCCTTATCTGACCTGACAAGCTGGTGTCCAACCGAAGAAGGTGCAGTTATGGATATGTAATCAAGTTCGTCGGCAAGGCCGAAGTCGCCTGTCTCGTCTTTCGCCGCGGAGGTGGACGGAGATTTGGGAACGGTGAAATTCTGAGAAGACTTTGGAGTTCTGGAGAGAGAAGGCTGTCCTTTGGTGGGAGGAGAGAGGGTTGCCCCCGGGGCGGAACAAGTCCCGCTGTAGGTTGCATTCGCCGCAACGGCCGGCGACGGCACGCCACCAGCCTGGAAACCTCTGGTCTCGTTTCGCCGTCCAGACATGACACTTTGATGCCGCTGGAGAACACAAAATCAAGAGGTCTCTGCGGGTAAGAAAGAGAAAAGAAAGGGTGCAAATGGAAATTAAAGGCCAGTGACACAAGTCGAGGGGTTGCCTTTCGCTTTCGTTTGCTTTAGCCGCTCCGCGACGGCAAGCCCAGCGAGAATCGCGCTCTCATAATTAATTTTCATTGCTCATGCTCAATGTTCATACTCATGCTCACACTTCGTAATTCGCCTCGCGCCCCGCTCTTCTTCATACATGTTACACATAGGGTCCTTCCCAAACCTCAACATTTATTGTCAAAAGTGCGTACAACGATGCTCGTCCGTAGACAGATTTGGATGTGATATCCACGACGCGTCGCGTGGGCCAATCTCCTGGACCCAGTCCCGCTCTAATTCAAATTTCATGATGGTAGATGGTATCGTCGGTCGTCTCGCGACCAACCCCCGCTTGCCCGCTCCCGAGCTCCCCACGACGATAACTCGTATTTCTCGCCCATTTGAGAGAGCAGAAAACACCTCTGGTGTGGTGTCCTCGTCTGAGAGTCTGAGTCTCTCAGCTGAGCACGTAATACAGATACTGATACAACATGAAATCAGGCTGCTCGGAGGTTGCCTAGTAACACATAATTCGGGTACCTTTTTGCGCGCGCAATATGAGCCCGTACTTCTCGCCGAACCGTAGAATTACGCGGTCCCGATAGCGCCTGACCTGACCTTAGCCTTATTGGTCCATAGATGTCCGCGCTTCCCGTAATCTCCGTCCCTTTCATCCCCAGTCTTTCCTCCTCACGGCTCAACATAATCATAATCATTCTGGCCTCAGACCCCTGTGATACCACCTCTCTGTACTGGATCTGAACCGTCAAAGTGCAACCCAACCCATTCACTAGGTGGGCTGCTCCACGAGATATTGCATTTCGGCGCTATCTTATCGCCCTGACTTGCGGCCCTTAACTCTATTTGTATGCCAATTCCGGCACCTTCGGTCGGTTGTGCATAATTTTCCCGTAATTTCTAAGAATGACCACCTTCTGAACCCAGTTACTTCAGCGCTCCGCCCAATCTTCGAGCACTTAATTGCGCTCTATGGCCACTTCCTAATGCCCTTTTTCATTATAGTACAGTACACTCTACATGCATCGTATTCTCTGATTTGAGGAATGAAGGGCTCGTAGAAAATTCCATTGTTCCCGAGCACATTCTGGCTAACCAGGAGGCTGGATGTTGCGCGTAGATGTTCTCCCACCCGAGCGAATTTACGATGCGTTCCTAAGCAACTTCCGCTTCAAATCCGTACTTAAGAGGCAAGCAGTCTTCAATATTTTGTATCCTGTCTCCTTGTGGGTATTTAATACACCTCACACGCGCCACCTGTTTCTTCATCTCGCGAGAACTATCGATGAGAGAGTAACCGATGGCAATGAGCGACCTGCCACCAGAGCAGCTTCAAAATATTCCACACGCTTCCACCAAATGACTCATGGTTACGGGGGTATTTCGAGTGCGATAGCCGGATTGTCTGGGTTCAAACTTGAATGGTCGGGTAAATATCACATAAAAAATATGGCAATGTCAATGACGTATCCGCTGTTCTTCTGCTCTGATGTCAAGACTGGTGTCGAAGACTGGAACGTTGCGTGTAGTGAGCCCTACTCCCTGAAGCGAACAGATCAATAAGTGGTAAGACACAGAACCTTGACCCTGCACGATTGTGATGCAATGGACGCCAACCACCGTGCATGAGAGCCAGTGTTTCCTGAAACAATGTTTAGATGGTTCCTAAATCACCAAGAGATATTCATCACAACGTGCAAAGAAACTCATTATATCGCCAAGCAACCAAATAATAGCAATTCGTGGTGGAAGAAATCGAAACTGCGATGGTTACGGAGGGGGCAAAGTAAAAATATCTTCCTGGTAGTCAAGCAATTGTTCATGTGCACGTGGGTGAACGGCTTACAGGAGTTTGGTGGGGCTCTAGGATTAAGCACCTTGGCGACGAATCACAAGCGCCCTATAGAGCTGAGAATAACTTAGTGGTAATGGAAATATCACTGGCAATCTACACCCACGAAGTCCTGATGGCACAGAATCGCTGTCGTCGTCCAAATTTGGGGAAGTTCGGGATATCATGGGGGGACCCCACACTCGGGACGCGGATCTTCAGAGGATCTGAGAACTGTATTGTCGACAAATGGGTATCATTGTTAGATATGTTCCATCAGAAAGGCTATCAAGCGGACGGTACCTAATTCTCAGGGGTCTCTTATCGACCGCGGAGTAATTGCAAAGCATCAAGAGCGTGAATGACCTCCCCACAGAAATGAATCATTGGTTAAATCCATCTCCGAGGACCGCACAAACTCGGACAAGATAAACACGGACAAGATAGCTTATTCAAAGGTTAGTGCACGTTCTTTAGATCCAACAACAGCGACGAGATCGCATGTAGCCACTGTAAGTTACAGTCAACACCTCATTCTTGGAATAGCTCGGAGTATTTTTTTTTCGTACTAGCACAAGGTCCAGGCGAGAGGAAAATTAGATGGAGTCGACGATGAAGTTGTCCGAGTACAGGCATACCAGTAGACTTTGAACAAAAATGCCATAACTTAGCAAGGAGAAGTGTCTGGTGTGAGATCCTCCTGCAGGGTATTGGTTTGAGTAAGTACCAGTGGCCACCCTTGAAAATGAAAAGTATGTCGTAGCTCGAGAGGGCCGTTGTCCTGCAGCAAGCGAGAGTGTTTGATTGCCGCGGGAGTACGTGGGTCATGAGAGAAAGGCCGATCGAGCGGCAGTGTCGGACTCGATCCAGTTCCGGGTAAGTTAAGCGACGAGACGAGATCAACAACAGAAGGTCATCTATGACGAAGTGGGCCTACAACTAGTCAAGTGAGTCCGCGCCTCGTCAGTGTCGACGTCAATGAGGGTCAATCGAACGATGTACTTGAATATTTTTGCAGTTCGATTCTTTGCACTAGTTTCAACGCCTTCTTTAGCACGATAGACTGCTATAAATTATCCCCGTCAAGCACCCATCAACAAGTGTAGATCCATTGCGACTAGATATGAAAATGTACAAGTTCTGGGCTGTGGGGTATCAAATCGGAGCATTATTATATATATGACTGTCATGATGAGACGTATAGATGTAGTACACCATATCCATATGGTGGGATCCTACCTCACAGGCCTCGTATAAGGGCTCGTATCCATTTCCATCGCTTCCGTGACCGGTCCAACTTGCCTGTATCACTCCCGTCCTCTCCACCTTCCCCATCCTCGTGACTTCGTCGTTCGGCGTCGCTAGCCACGCCATAACCTTCGCTCACAATCCGCCGCCCGCCCGCGCGCCTGGTATTATCGTCCCAAGAATCCCCTACGGATTGCCCGCTAACACACCTTCGCCTCTCGCGCGGGACAAGAGCAAACCCTGGGCTTGCGGGTGACAAACCGATCGAGAAACCAGGCGCGGGTACAGAAGCAGATGGGGGAGAGAGAGGAACCACGAGCCCAGGTAAGCTCTGCCCAGGGTGGTGGAGGTGTGGACGCCGGCGGGTCCTTGGCGAAACAGGTGACAACATTGCTGATTCCGATGCAATCGTGTTGGACCTGGGGCGCTCGCGCTCAGGCGTCTCCGTAGCTGGGGAGGCCGAGGCAGGGACAGATTCAAGGAGAGCATTCTCATCTGCGATGCCATCTTCGATGAGGGCCACGTCCACGTCATCCACATCATCCCCGCCGGACCATGTGCCAACATTAACGGCCTGAAGGCTGACCGCCCAGACACCACCAAGAAGGATGAAGATGCCCACAGTGACGAGAAGGAGATGGGATGTGGGTAACAGTGAAACCTGGTCAAAATAGACGAGGCCGCTCACGATCGAAGAGAGGTTGTAAAAGCAGAAGGCCACTGAAATATAGGATACATTAGTTCAAAAACCCCGGGAGAGAAGTAACGCTCACATGGGCAGACGATAGTGGGATCGGCAAGTTTGAGAGCCTTGTGCAGATACCAGAGCTGCAGAAGGGCAAATCCGACAAGGCCGAGGACAAGCATCCAGGCTTGCCATTTCCAAAATTGATTGTCTCCTTTGATACTAAGGAGTAGAAGCTCCACGCCAGACTTGGCGAAGACTAAGCACATCCCGGATAGTATACCGGATGTAGATGCATAGGATATGGAGAGAAGGAGAGGTGTGCGACATGGAGGGACACGTTTCTGTGTGGTGGAACTAGATACGGAGACGGTAGATGCAGCAGAGGATGCGGTATTACGTTTGCGATCGAGCAACGGCGTACGTTCGGTGAGGTCTAAGGTGGAGTCGGTGGATATCAGGAGGGGCGACGATGGCCGGGATAAATGCGAGCTACGAAGACGGCGCGAGTATGAATACTCTGCAATGTGGGTCTGAATGTCCATCAATCAGAGACTGCACCAGAAGAGTATATATGTGGCTTACAATCGCTAGGCACACGAGGACAGCGACTCCCAGTAGTGTGAAATATGCTACAAATGCTGGACGGGCAAAGAGAACAAGTAGGTCTTCAAGAGAGTGTGTAGGTTCTGGTACAATGCCAAAAATGGCAATAAGGACGGCTCCGCCTGCGATGAGGAGGGTACCAAGGACCATCCAGAACGAGAATACATCGCCAAGGATGAAACAAGCAAAAAATGCGTTCCAGAGAAGAGAAACTGCGCCAAGTGGGGCCAGAATGACGATGGGGAGGGAGGCAATTTGGAAGAGCGACCCGAGAATATTGGAGGAGATGAAGATGACTGTAAATAAAGGTCACAAGACGTAGCATGCCAAGGTTTGCGATAAAACACATACGGAATCCAAGAAGCCACAATCTGCGTCGATTCGGTGAGTTCGGCAATGATCGTTATAACCATGATCGGGGGAAACTTACGGTCGACGGTGTTCGACTTGTTGGAGGTGTTCTGGAAGTGCCTGGTTGATGACATGACTCTTGCGTTGGATTGTGAGACCTAAGCTCTGTACACAGGAGGCAAGCAAGCCGACGATGATGCCGGCGGCGATGGATATGCCGCCATCGCCGGCAGAGAGAACGGGCATGATAGACGATGCTCGTGGAGTGAAGTGAAGGATTGGCTCTCTCCCACGCTGTCCACGGCCCGCGGCTCGCTGATCTCCGGTCCGGTCCGGATCAAGCTTCCCCTCCGCTCACCGCTCCGAGTCGCCTCGTCAGTCACCCGTGGCACGTCAAGTCATCTCGTTGCTCTGGATGTCGTCGGAAAATGTTCTACAAGATTTGCTTGCACAGCCTTTCGGTCCTTACCTTGATGAGACTGTCCTAAGCGACAAGTGCCGCTTCATGCCCTCAAAGCCTCTATTACTCGAGGACTTCATGCTAGCCTACGACAACGAGCCAACAGGGTATGGGTCTCTGAAATCCCCAACTGGCAAGTCCTTATGAAACACAGCTTTGATCGCATAGAGTTTGAGGGTGAATTCGTTCCATCGAACGCGATTCATCTGGCGACGATTCGAAACGGCGCTCCTGTTTTGTTCCGTGGTGTCCTTTCGATCCACACTCTTTCCCATCTCTCAGAGACGGGCATTCAGTTCCTTAACCGTGACTTCCGGGAGCGTGTCACCAGGTCAGCCCTGAATGGTGTACAGTTCATGAAGTCATACATTTCCCTTGACTTGGAAGCTCTGTTTGCTCGGAAGGCGAAGCAAAAGGGCATGCCGGAGGCCAAACAATTCAAAATCAAAGTAATAATACAGGGCTTCATGGACTCGATGGCTAGTTTTCTGAGGTGTAAGTCAGGTTTCATTCCGATCCTCCAACGGTATTTATCTAAATATTTATCCGTAGCTGACATCGCTCCAAACGGCCTTCTTATACATACGCGAAACGCCACCAAGGACAAGTTTCGAAATTACCAGGTCGTCTCCATAGATGTCGAGACATACAAGCTCTCTAGAACATTTTTATTTCGACACCACACCCTAAGAACATTGCGGGACATTCTTAAAACTTCCGGTGACGGCGTCCCAGTCTATAAGAGAACACCGGAATGGTTTCTTGACCGCTACCTTCTTGGTTTTGCTTATCCACCCCGCTCAAAGTGGCATCGTGTTAACTCTCTAGAAGATGTGGAGAGCTCTGACGACGATTCTAACAATGACCAGGATCAAACGTCTATTCTTCGCCCTGCCGATGCTCAGACTCATAGACCTCGCCACCTTCGCTGTGTTCACAAAAATGAAGTTTGGAGCATCGTTGCTTCACATTCCGAATGGTTATTCTCACTGATCCAGACACACAAGGACCTCAAGGACAAGGTGGATGCTCCGGCATGGTACAGGTTTTTGACACAGGTTCCTCAACTTAGGCAGCAGGCATTGGTTGATGAAGATACAGATGGCAAGTGGGGTCTCAGAGATGAACAGAAGGGGGGCTATCAACGTGGCAAGGCTATCAAATTGAACATACCCTTGTCTACAACAAATTATAGGTCAAGCCTGCAACCAACCACATCTAAGAGTCAAAAGCGCAAGAAAAAGAGCCCATTGACACATGTAGGTACTTTCCTTGTCAGCTTGAGGTGATTCATCATATTTATTTCATCGTTTTGTAGCCTGCCGGTGTAAAGCCCCCAAACACTGTGACTGCTTCCTCCAAGGCACCTACCACTATTTCCTCTGAGGGTCTCCTGGACAATATCTATGACTCAGACTTCTCTCAGGCATCTTTGTCCCCCACATCATTTCATACTGGCTCTGCATTGCCCTACTCTGCACCTATCTGCTCTCCACCACCTCCTGATCCTTCTTTGTATGCTCTCATCCCTCCTGAGATGCTCTCCCCCCCTACCCTTCCAGCTGACATGATCTGGCAATGTCCTGTAGGAGGAGGCTTGTGCCCATTTGTTATTAACTTGTGTGCACCTACAGAGAAAAATCTACAGCTCATCCAGGGTCTTGTACTTCAGGAAGATATCATCCTTCTGCTAAGCAAAGATTGGAAGTGTGACAATGAGCAAGTTATTGCATTATTTTATGAAATGGTAAATGCACATTGGGAAGTCCATCTCAAGGAATTGGATATCAAGTATGTGAGGCAAGGTGATGCTGTAAGTCGCTGCATATTTCAGCTTTCAAGGTCCTCTCAGCAGACTGTTTTAGAGTACCTTTGAATGGATTCACCCCCAAAGACACAAGCCATGGCCTCCGAAGAAGTGGAATATCATGAGGGCCCGTCGACAGCAACTTAGTTTGGATGGCAAGCAAGAATCCCCCGATTTCTAGCATGCATGCATGTATAATAACTATCACTCATTACCATCGCCCCACGTCTCGTCTCGTAGTGGTTATGCATACAAGCTGGTTGACAATGCGTTATAAGATAATACAAAGCGCATTCTGAGGTTTACTACTGCTACAGGTACTGCACGGGGCTATGTGTCAAAGTTTAGTCCATTTCCTCGATCTCCAGATCATCATCGTCATAATCCACGTCCATACCATCTATGTCAGTGCCTTCATGATTTGGGATAATGCATAACCGGTTGCGAGGACCATCGAAGCTGACGCGGACTTCTTCTCCATCCCGTATACGGTCGGCAAGTAGCATAACAGACAGAGGATTGAGTAGGTCAGTCTGAATTGCCCTGTTAAGCGGACGTGCGCCGTAGACAGGCGAATAGCCGTGCGCAACGAGATAGCTTTTCGCCTCATGGTCGAGGTGAAGGGTGATCTTGCGATCTGAGAGGCGGTCTTGCACCTCCTTCAAGCGCAGGTCTACAATATGCATTATATTTTTTTTTGAAAGCGTACGCTAGAGAATGTCTTTTAGCATCGGTTTGAATTGAGAACCAACAATGAAGATGTTACTCACGAAGATTATGATCTCATCAACGCGGTTGATGAACTCGGGCGGGAAGTGGGCTTGAACAGCACCCATGACAAGCTGCCTCGTCTGCGGCCGCACAGGCCCTTCGCCCATGTCGTTTAAATACGCTGCACCGAGGTTGCTAGTCATTACTATGATCGTGTTGCGGAAGTCGACAACACGGCCTTGACCATCTGTGAGGCGACCATCGTCGAGAACCTGCAGGAACAGGGTGATAAATTCACGGGACGCTTTCTCGATCTCGTCGATGAGAACGATACAATATGGCTTGCGCCGCACGTATTCCGTCAACTGGCCGCCAGAGTCGTGCCCGACGTAGCCAGGCGGGGCGCCGATGAGCCGTGCGATAGAGTGTTTCTCCGAGTATTCCGAGCCGTCAATACGGATCATTGCATCTGGCGAGTCAAAGAGGAGAGTGGCCAGCTGCAAATATCATAAATACGTCATGACGTTCGATTCCAGGGTGTATATTACCTACCGTTTTGCTGAGAAGGGTCTTGCCAGTGCCAGAAGGACCAGCCATCAGGAAACTTGCAATCGGTCTCTGCGCATTACCTAGGCCGCTGCGAGATAGGCGAATAGCATTGGCAACGGCCTTCACAGCTTCTGGCTGTCCGACTACGCTCTCGGACAAGATCTTTTCCATTCGAAGTAGTTTTTCCTTCTCGGTGGACATTAGGCGAGTGACGGGGATCGAAGTCCAGCGGGCCACGATCTCCGCAATTTGCTCTGGAGTGACGGTGTCAGCACCACCAAGACCGGACTTTTCTTCCTCCGCTTGCTTGGCGACAAGAGACCCCAAGCGATGTTGTAGGTCTGGCAGAGCATAATATCGAAGATCGGACGCTGTAGACAAATCGTATCTAGGGGCGTGGCACATCAACCATTCTTACGCTATGCAAAAGCTCCAGGGATTGCGTACCTTCTCTCGGCCTCATCAGCCTTTGCCTTGAGTTCATCGATCCTCTTTCGAATTTTGTTGACCTCCTCTCCACGGGATTTCTCATTTTCGTAGGCAGCAACGAGCGGGGCAAGTTCTTCGTCGACTTGAGCAATCGCTTTGCGGGCTACTTGCAATCGCTGGTTAGAGGCCTCATCTTTCTCGCGCTCGAGAGCGTGGATTTCCACTTCGAGTTCGAGCTTCCGTCGCCTCAGTTTATCGATCGCCTCTGGGGCAGTTTCGCGAGTCACACGGACACTAAGAACGAGAATTAGCACTAGATAATTGGATATGTTAAGGACGGAGCTGACTAACCTCGCACAGGCCTCATCTACCAAGTCAATGGCAGAATCGGGAAGCCGCCGCGCTGTGAGATAACGATGGGCCAATGTCGCAGCTGCGATGAGGGCACCATCAAGAATTCGAACACCGTGATGAACTTCGTACTTTTCGCGAATACCACGGAGGATACTGATAGTCTCCGGAACAGTGGGTTCGTTTATAATGACTTGTGCAAAGCGCCGCTCAAGGGCTGCGTCGGTCTCAATGTACTTGCGATATTCGGCTAATGTTGTGGCGCCGATGCAGCGTAATTTGCCGCGAGCCAACAGAGGCTTAAATAAATTGGCGGCATCCATGCCACCACCCTCGGATCCACGTCCAGCCATAATGAGGTGGAGCTCGTCGATGAAGAGGATCACACCGGGGCCGCCATCCCCGGCCGCGTTCTCGACCTCGTTCAAGACTGCTTTGATACGCTCCTCGTATTCACCCTTGTATTTAGCGCCAGCCATAAGCGCACCCATATCGAGAGAAAATACGCGGGCGAAGAGAGAAGCGGGCACGTCGCGATTGACTATGCGTTGCGCGAGTCCCTCGGCGATAGAAGTTTTTCCTACACCGGGTTCGCCGATGAGAACGGGATTATTTTTCGTTCTTCGAGAAACAATCAATGAGAGCGGATGCCCAACACCGGCGTTACTTTACCTTCTGCAAAGAATGCGTATTACGCGTCGAATCTCGTTATCGCGTCCGATCACAGGATCAATTTTGCCTTCCTCGGCGAGGGCCGTGAGGTCAACCGCATACTTGCTGAGTGCATCGAATCCTTGCTCAGCGGAACGGCTCTCAACTCTTCTATTGCCACGAATTTGTTCAATAGCCGTGGTGAGCGCGGCCTCCGTAAGGTTTGCCTCCTTCAGCAAGGGAACCAAGGAGGGAGCTTTGAGAAGGGCAGTGAGAATGTGATCCTGTGCAACATAGGAATCGTGCATGGTTTTCTGAAGGCTCTGTGCCTCGCGCAACACGCGCACGGTCTCGGATGTCGGAGAAATGTCATCTGGGGGTGGAGACTGGGCAGGGAGGCGGACAATGATGCGTTGGAGTGCGCGTTTCACCAGAGTCTGGCGGTTACGGATAATTGTGTAAGCATGCAAGAAAGACGGAAAGATGAAAATGTGTAAGATGTACTTACAACATCGCCTCCGGTCTTTTGAATCACGGACGCAAAAAGGGGTATTTGTGTGCGTGAACTTCCAGCAACTGAATCATCGCCAGCACCCTCATTTAGGAGCACAAAAGCGAGGTGCGCGGGATGTACTATATATAAGCATTTTTTGATGAGCGCTGGAAGCACTAACGGCAAAGATAGAGCAACTCACATTGGGAATTGGCGTAGTCCTTTGCAAGTTGAAAGGCATCTTGTAGAGTTGCCTGCGCTTTATCCGTGAACTGATCCAAGTTGATGCTCATTGCGGATTATACGAGCCAGCAATAGGAGACAACCACTCATTATTCCATATATATGCGCAGGGGGCGGGTTGCTCGAAATGACTTGCATCATCTCGAATCATCGGGCACCGCCACGGACATTCCCACACGCTCTCCCACGCCCCTTCACCAGTCGCCAGTCACCAACGTGTGCGACGTTTGCGCCACACTAGGATGATCTCAACCCGCCTCGCAGCACCGCTGCGCCGTGCGCTGCTTACTCGCGCCTCCACCACCACCTCAGCATCAGCTCCCGTACCAGCAGAGGCCAAATCTGCCCCTGCCGTCGCCCCCCAGTCCCCGAACCGTGTCGCGACCTGGTCGACGAATCAACACCCGCGCCCCGCAGGCCAGTCGGGTCCACGCTTCGAGCAGACGATCATGGAGCTGCAGCCGAATCCACTCAGCGCGATGGAGCTCATCGCGAACGAGCCTATCCGCCTCGTCCACGGCCGCAAAGCCATCTGTGACGGCGGTAAGTCCCTCCCCCCCCCAATTTTTTTTTCCAATCCTGGGATTTGCTCGACGTCTCAGTGCGGAAAGAGAAAGACGTCTGAACTTCCTTGTTTCCCTTTCTCCTTTTTAGGCATTGGTCCACTTGGCCATCCAAAGATCTATATCAACTTGGTACGGTTGTGCTCATGCTTGACTCAAGACAGGGCTGCTGACCTTCATTGGACAGGATAAACCCGGCCCTCATTCATGCGGGTAAGCTTGCTCAATCATGGTCTATTCCGGCCCAGCTAACCACACCGCACCTGTGCCCTGCTGGAATACAGATATTGGTATGTTTCTTTCTACCTTTTAAACTTGTCTGTTCCATTCACACCCATTTCTCAGTGGGCTCCGATTCGAGCAGCCCCCCCATCACGGGCACGAACATTAAGCACGTAGAATGTACTTTATATCAGAAAGTCCGTAATTTACACGATGCCTTGAAGAACGGCAGTCCGAAACTTCGCAAAATGCAGAGGGTGCGCTAGCTGTTGGAGTGTATCCTGCCGCTAATACTTGGATGGCGATCGAAATTTTATTGCTTTTCGATGCACCCGCTGCAGCGGCTGCTTGCTAGCGGACCTAAGAATACATGATGTCTACTGACTATACCTCGCCACCGGGCCAAAAGTGTACTAGGCAGATATAGGATAATGTTAATAAAAACCTGCCAGCAAGAGTGTAGCTGAATGAAGGATGGGCTGATTAGGGCAGGAATAAAAATGCAAACGAGCGGAAAACAAGACAGGACAGGAAAGAGGGTAAGAGGTAAGGCGAGGCGAGACTGGAATGACCGTGGACTTGAATGATAAATGTAGCTGAATGAATTTGTGAATGCGTGCGGTTTAAATTCCTGGGATAAGATGGCAGCAAGGTCGTTCGTAGAGGGAGCGCAGGAGCATAAATAGATGGTGTATGAGTGTATGTGATGGGTCGGGAAGAACAAACAACAGTGCATGTGATCAATAAAACAACAACCATGGAGAAATCAAAAAGCATCGTCCGGGGCCGAAAATGACATCGGCGACAATGGTGGACAGTCTCTATTGGCAACCGCATCGAGACAAGAAAAGGGCGGCAAAGCAGGAGTGGAGGGCGAGCGCCTCAGCGGCGACTTCAACGACGGTCGCGATGGCTGCCAAAAACACGAGTTTGAGTAAGAACGCTCCACTGATGAAACCGAAGAAATACACCAACCACTTTGAAAATGGGATTAATGGCCGACTTCGGCGCACTGGAACCGGGACTCGGAGAAAGTCCATCCACACGTCCACCGTATGGCAACCCATTATGCATTGATGGAATCGCAAGGCGCGTGGGTCTCGGCTGCTGCAAGGTCTCATCAGCGCTACCACCACTCTGTTGCAGCGTTCGCCACGATCCTGCAGGCGATAAGCTTAATGTATGTATTGGCGGAGGCGAGCTGAGGTCCGAAATTGAGCTCGCCTCTACTGACGCCTCAGTGAGGTGGTGGCTGACAGACTGATCTGACGTGCCCGAAATGGAAACATCGTCGAAGTGCCCAAGCGGAGATGAGCCAGGAGCCTCACGTATTGAACTGAAGAGGCTGGAGTGTGTCCGTAAGGCAAGGCCAGAGTCGCCGTCATTTGGCGCGAAAGACATGACGGACATCACAACACTGCTGCGTGGATCCGAGGATGACATTGAATGGTCATTATCACATTCACGCTTGCGCGCCTTTGCCATCCGCTCATACGGTCCGAGGCCAAGAGTCGAGTTCCCATGAAGAGGGCGATCACGAATAGGCCCTCCACCATTGTGTAGCTTATGGTGCTCTGAACCAGCAAAGCGAGATGGGTCTTGGGAATTTGCCAAGTGTGCGTGTGTCTGCCATTTCCATTCAAGCTCCTGCTTCGTGTGGGACTCCGTTATAATCTTGTTTCGGTTCTGCATCACAGCACGGGATTGTTCTTGCTGTGATTTTTTCATCTGAGCATGCCGTTGCATCTCCGCTTCTCGTGCCATACGTGCCGCCTCCTTCTTTACCTTCTTGGGATCCTTTGAAGGCGCTGCGGCGATAGGGTGCGCAGCCTCCGGTAACGATCGGCTGTCTGTACTCGAGGACTGCGATCGTTTGAGGGATGGTGTACTGCTTTGGCTTTGGGACACAACATGCAATTCATCCACAGGAGATAAGTGACTCTTGTCACTGTTGCCAAACATCCCGCCGAGCCCGGGCCATCTCTGCTTCCGAAAGGAGAGAGATGCGCTTTTATGCGGCTTGGAAGGTGCTGACACGTCACGGAGAGTGCCGTTATGCCCGGAATCGGGTTCGACAGAAGGTCGAACTGGAAATTCTTGAGCAACAGGAGACGTAGCGGTGTCCATGGGCTGAACACCAAGGCCGTATTCCTCAGGGACTTCAGCCCGCGGTGAGGTCTGCATATTTTCCCAGTCGCTCTGCGGGTTAGGTGAAGGTACTGCGCTTGGGAACGAAGAAGACGCAGACGATTCTGTCGTTGAATGTTGTAATGGAGGAGGGTAATGGGGCTTGGGGGCGGGGAGATGCGCATATTGAGGGTCTGCCGGGTTCGCGTGAGGGAAAAAGGATTGTCGATGGGACGAGGAAGCTTCAAGGATACCAGCGAGGTGAGATGGGAGGGGTTGGACCACGCGCGGTGAAGTTGTGAATTGAGAAACGGGGGTGGAAAGACCGGTAGAATGGCCCGACAGAGAGGTAGACACGGATAGAGCGGGTGGGGGATGACCACGAGTTTTATTGACCGCGTCGAGGAGATAGGGATGCTCCAAGCACTCGAGGCTTGTCAAACGAGCTGCAGGGTCATATTTCAGCAAGTCAGCGATACACTCGATAAGCCTTGGCGGGACTGAGCGGTCAAAAAGTGATGCAATGTCTCTAGGAGGGACCTAGAAAAGTATGAGAAATTAACACGCCCGATTAGGCGCCGACTCACTTTTTGAAATGTGAAACCAAAGTTATCCCGAGCCATTTGTACGCCTGTGTGCCATCTCCCACCTCCAAACGACTTTCCTCGTACATCAAAGCCATAGTTCTCATGAGGGTCGCCAAGAACTTCGATTATCTTGAAGAGTTGATCGGCTTCCTTCTTCCCAGGGAACAGAGGTCTCAGATTGACGAGCTCAGCCATGATTGTACCTAGAGCCCACATATCGACAGGATTCGAATAATCTCTACTCTTGAGCAGGACTTCTGGAGCACGATACCACCGGGTCGAGACATATTCGGTGTATGGCGGTTTACTCCGGGTCTCGCGCGCGAGGCCAAAGTCAGCGAGCTTAACCAAGACTTTAACATCTTGCTCTGGGGGGGCATCCGGTGGCGCGCTTGGTGACAAGTTGGGATATGTGTGGTGCCCGGTAGTCGTAACAAGTATATTTTCGGGCTTCATGTCGCGGTGAAAGTAACCCGAGGCATGGATGTGATACAAACCCTGAACGATCTGACGAAAGATGGAGGCGACGAGGCCTCCAGCAAAAGGACGGCGACCGTGGCGAGACTTTATGAGCTGATAGAGATGTCCTTCCATGGGCTCGAACACGAAATAGAGCTCCTTGCTCTCTGGAAGGAGAAATGCATCGTACAAGGGTATGATATTCGGATGAGGGGGTATTACAAGCAACGCCTGTGTTGTTTTTGTTGAGCAAGGCAAGAAGCGAGGAATGGAAGAAGACGCACCTCGAGTTCCTTGAGCTTTCTGCACTCATCCCAACCTCCTTCCCACTTCTTTTTCATGCGCTTGACGGCGACGAGACGCATATTCGCGTACTCTGGACGAGTGCCGACGACGGACTGCATTGCAGACACGGGAGTATTGGGGGGTAGGGGCCCATGCCAATCGCAGAGCCATACGGTACCAAATGATCCATCTCCGAACTCCTTGATGGGGGTAAAGGAGCGTAGAGAAGCTGCGGGGAGGGGTGAGCGGGGGGGAAAGAGGGGGGGACGAGAGGGAGAGGGGAACGAACAGCTCTGTGCGTTTCCGTATCGGACACCGGTGGGTGTGATGTCGAAGGCGGGAATGGCGAGTGCCGTGAACGGCTCCTTCGGTGCCGGGGTGAGATTGGGACGGTGAGCATGGCCTTGTTGGACATGTTGGTGGGACATGATCTGAGTGTGTTGCGCATTGCCCTGTTGTGGAGGGAGAGAAAGCAGAGCCAGTGCGAGGGATGGCGGGGGAGGAAGGGAAAAGGAAGGAAGAGATGAAAAAGAAGAAGAGGAAGAGGCGAGGGCGAGGGAGGAATTCAATCCACAATTCGCCGGCTCGTCTTTCGTGGCCGCCGCGGGTACAAGTTCTCGTCTCGTCTCGCGTCTCGACTCACTCGCTTTTGGCAACTGCTAAGCTCGATTCTTCCCTTCCCTTCCCCTCCCCTTCCGCTTCTGGTCGCGGTCGCGGATCCTGGACCAGGCTTTTTTGTTTGTTTTTTTCTCTCCGCGCCCCGCCTTCCTCTAACTAACTTGCTCGCCCACCCATAGCCAGTTCGCTCGATCATCTCAGATCTCTCACCTTCGCCTTTCCTAGAATGGAAGTCACATGGCCCCGTACTTCTTCTCACAATCCATTCATGTTGCGTTACATTTTCGCGCTAGAAGCCATCCCTTGGCGGTCTAACCGTCCCCCGATCTCTCCGACCCTTCCGACGTCAACCGCTTCCTTATATATACAACACATGCTTCTCGCGCCGACGCTTATTTCCACCCTGCCTCTTTTTGGCAGCATTTCCCACAAGCAGATCTTCCCGATCCAGACTTGATGAATCGCACGCATCTAACACATTCGCCGTTAGCCCGGGCTCCACTTTCCTTTTCGGCTCTCTCGTTCCAGATCCATCACCCGATTCATATGCTTTGTCCGGAAAGCCGTCTCCAAGTCTCGGTTTACATACATTAACCATTGGATGTTAATCATCGCATCACCTAACTAACGTCAATATGGCACCTCATTGAAAAGCTTCGATATGCTTTCCCCGTAGTGGCTCCGTCGGATCACCTCCCCCAGTACAGGTCCGATATCAATCACCTCGATCTTTTTGCATCTCGCCCGGTTATCCTCTTGTGGCAACGTGTTCGTGACGATCAACTTTTCCAACCCGCTTTTCTCTACGGCCTCCAATGCGTTGCCACTCAGAATCCCGTGCGTTACCATCGCATACGACTTTTTGACTCCTGCCTCGGCAAGGTGTTCGGCCGCCAGGCATAACGTGCCACACGTGTCAGCCATGTCATCCACTAAGATAGCCACCTTTCCTTTGACTTCCCCAACTAGCACCATTCTTGATACTTCATTCGCTTTTTTCCGTTCCTTGTGAAATAGTGCGAAATCGACTCCTAACCGGTCGGCCATTGACGTTGCCCTACCAATAGCCCATACGATCCCGGAGAATAAAACCAAGCTTCATGGATACATACCTTTTAGCGCCACCTGCATCAGGCGAAACGATCACCACGTTGGAGAGGTCGAATTTCGTCCGTATATAGAGTATTAGAGATGGCTCAGCATAGAGCTGGTGTTCAATGTCAAGCCGGTGCATGCTAACTCTACTCAACATTGACTTACACTGCGCCAGTCCGTGATCAGCAAATCAAGACTTGCACATATCGATATTGACAGGCTCACTTGTCAACGGGCACGTCAAAGAAGCCTTGGATCTGTGATGCGTGTAAATCCATTGTCTTGAGTCATTCACAATCAACGAATCAGTATCTACGCGATAGACGTCACCACGCCGGAGGCAGCCCACTCACAATGAGGTGATCACACCCCGACTTCTGCAACATGTTGGCAACGAGCTTTGCAGTGATTGGTGCGCGACTTTTGTCTTTTTTGTCTTGCCGTGCGTAAGGAAAAAGTGGGACGACTGCAGTGATACGTTTCGCGCTAGCAATCTTGCAAGCGTGGATCATAATGCAGAGTTCCATCAACGCCGTATTGACTGCCCCGCAGCCCGTATTGATGATGTACACATCATCCTCACGCACCGACTCGGCAATGCGAACGTTGGTTTCACCGATGCCGCTCTGTGTGACCTCTGCGCGCGCGACCTGTATGCCCAACCTGGGCGTCATCAGCCACAGCAGGATTGAGGCACGTATCGAGAATGCCTGCTACCGTCTGCAAATGATCTCCGCCAGTTGTGGATGACTTGTGCCTTCCCGCAACAAAAGGATGACGTGTGTCCATTAGATCTATCCAACATGGCACGGGTAGCAGCGTACCAGTGAATATTCGAATCCCAGTACCATTCAGCATTTCGATTTCGATGCACAGGTCGGGCGAAGCGCCATGAACCGATTAAAACGACGGTGAATGCTGGGGGTCAGGAAAATTGCGCGGAAGCGCAGTCAACATTTCCGCAACCGGTCACAGGGGCCCCAATTCATTTTGCACGCCACGTGGCGGGCCGGGCCCGGGCCCAATTTAGAGCGCGGTATTCGGTGGTGCGTATGCGTCTTGGCACGCACTGCGTTCTGGCCCCTCCGCTACAAGTGCCCACACTTGTGGGAAGCTTGTCACCATCACCTGCACGACGAATGCCGTCAACTTGATCATCATGCCACTCGTTTGTACGAGAAATGATATCGACCTCGACGGGACCGAGTTGTCTACTAAGGTGCTGCGCTAGGCCTTCTTTGGAGAACAGTACTTAATCTTCGCTGCAGCTGCCATATCCCGACCTTTCCAGTGACTTTCGGCTCCGATTCACAGCTTGTCCTTGGTTCCCAGGAGGTCATCGTTTGACCAAATGATTGAATACGCCTCACTGCGCCAAACAAATATGCGCTGTCCTATTGTGCCGCATTAGTGCGACTACCCCAATTCTAACCCAGTTTGGAGTACGGGTTTCACATGTAATCAATGTCATGCTACGCAAGTACAGATTAAAGAACTCGTGGCCCTACTTTCCAATCACGAGGAAGGTTCTAGACATGCCCGTTACACCTTCGCAACGCCCGAAGGGGCCGTAGGGTCGCCAACATGTCACCTAGCTGTCACCCCCGCAGTACCATTCACTTGCGTCAACCAATCCCAAAACTCGACATCGAGAATGAAAATTCCACCGGAATGACTGCTGCTCTAATGTGGGCTGTGCGGCCAGCCGATCGGCGATTATCCTGTCGGTAAAATAAAATAACCCGATTTCGTTTACTCTGCAAGCCTCCCTTGATTCATTCACACACAAATAGTCATAGCGTTGCGGTTACCATTGTACTACATACTACATAGCGCCCCGATGCGCCTGACAAGATTCCCTTGCCGTTCAACCCACTCCGCATTTCCTAGGAGATCCATTCAGTAATCCGGTATCCCGGTTTCCGGCCATCGGGCTTACTCTTCGGTCCATCCGGCCGTGTTGGCAGTTTTTCACCGCGGCACATGTATGGGAAGATTCACCTCGGGCTGCGCGTCCGATTATGACGCAACTGTCTCAGTGCTATAATGGGTTGCCAACCCACGGGTGCTATCAGTGTACGTACTTGGCGCTTAAAAAGTTCCCTTCGCCCCCCACATGACCTAAGCCCCCGGAACCGGCCACGCCCCATCAACAACTCCACCTTCCCGAATCTTTCGAGCGCACAGCCCAGAAGCGATCGCTGGTAGTCTTTGCAACGTTGCGCCATCCCAGATATAGTACATGATTGTGGAGCTGCGGCTTGTCAATGTGACATTTCTGTCTGTTGCGGTCTTCGACGCTGCGCCTTCCGGCACTGATCGCTGTGTAGTTAGACGCCTGCCAGCTTCCCTCCCCCTCCTCAACCCCCAGTGCGCGCCTCGCTCCCATTCTTAGCGCTCTCCAAAACCGGCTTAGTCCCGTCTCAAATGTCTTCTTTGCGTTTCCGAGCAATCGAAAACGGCGAAAGTGGTTGATAGAAAAAAGAAACGTGATCGTGCTTCTCTCCCCTCGCTTTCTCACCCTTGTTCCGGCATATATGCGCGCCGCCACGAAAACGCCACCGAGATGGGAGAGGCTTTCTTGAAAGACTGGCCGCCGACACGTGCACATGATTACGGACTATAGATGGCCTCGCTAAGCGAGTCCTCCTCGTACTCGAGGCGCAAACACGTCGACTCCTCACGTATCCCTCCCATTCCCTAGCAATCTATTTTTTGTCCATTGGACACGTGTATGAATGAATGTACCGCCCGCAGCGGGGTTGATATTATATCCAGCCCATTTTACTTCGATTCTTCACGTCTATTTGTGACATACGTACATAAACCCCAAGTGTAGAAGTAGCGCTCGCAACGAACCCTTTTTTGCCTTGCGTAATTGAAGTGGTTTAATTGGATGATGCGAATGGATGATATGTATCATGATTATCATCAAGGCGGGCTGGCCTCCAGCTGGATTTGCCCCGATCCGTCTGTCCTCGGCGCTACTGCAGTGGCCACCTCATCCCATCCCTGTTCGCTACGCGGGGAACGAACTTTCAAGCCCTTCTGCAATTAGAAGCAGAGTTCTTCTACGACTTTAAAACTGTGAAGTAGCCATGTGTTTTCTCATCCTTCTCAACTCGCCAAAGAGGATGGTTGCATCATTCGAAGTTCTCGGTTATCAACAAAGGTTCGCTTGAGCGGAGGATCGATTATTTTTTTCGTGCCAACCGAACACAACACGTCGCACCTTGGTTCCGTTTCGAGCACAGCAATAACAGAAATCAGACCACATCTCGCGCACAGCCGCCTGTCGTCGGCACGATGCACGTCACACATCAAATTTCTCCACCTCCGGTAACCAGCTGTCGGACGATGCACTGATCGACTGAAACATTCCAGAAAGCTGACAAGCACTACGCTACAGTACATAAACTGTGATGTTGTATGGAGACGGACACCGTAGAAAGAGATGAATTGAGGCCCAGGGCCAGGCGTATCGGAAGATCAACTCAAGAGAATAGAACAAAATGGTCTTATCGCCGTCACTCTGAGATGTCGCGATGAATAGGGTGCAAGAAAAGACAAGGAATGGGAGAGGCGTGCCCTGGCACAATGAGAATTTGAGATAAGAAGGGCTGTACAAGTATCACTGCAAGGGAGCGCTCGAGTGAGCTAGTGAGAGAAGGTCGAGGGGTGGACAGGAAGGATAAGACCAAGGAAGAAAGGAGAGACTGGAGCAGCAAAATAACTTCAATACTGAGGATGCGTACGTTCTGGTGCGAGAGAAAATTTACGTATGTTACAGTGTGCGACGATCATCCATATAAGGATAAAAACGACGAGCGGCGGCGGACCTCATATTGATGGTGTAAGGCGTTCATTGACCTGGGCCACGGTTCAAAATATTCAACAAATGAGAGTTATGGGGGCTGTGCGTTGTGTGAGGAAACTCAAAGTTGGATGGAGTTGAGGAAGTGGAAAGGAGACCTTGAGCTGGGGAGGGCCCGGAGACGGCGCGTTGGGGGGGGATGCGCAGAGGTGCAGGGGGGCCTCTACTAGCTGCAGGTGGATGGGGGCCAGGTCGAAACATCGGCGTACCGGTTACAGCAGAAGGAATAGGAGGTGCGTGTGTAGTAGGGCCACGTGAGTTCGAATTAAACATTGGTGGAATGGAAGGTCTGGTGAAACCTGGTGTAGTGATGTAGGGAGTTCCTGAAAGAGCACTGAGCAGCTGAGCTTGGTTCATGCTTGCACGGGTATTGAATGGACGTGGGGGGTGGTTTGGGATTGGGCGGAAAGAATTGCTAGTCCGGGGACGCACAGAGAATGCATTATCTGGAGATGGTGGATTAAAATTTCCTGTCTGAGGTACGGGAGGCAAATACGATCCGGGGGTATTGGAATACATTGGCGATAAGTTAGTGAAGTTAAGAGGCATCACAGTATTAGGAGGAAACGAGGCATGATGGGAATTGGGAAGTATTCCTTGCGGAGGGGACTGTAATTGCGTGGCGAGATGCATAGATGGAGCGGATGTCATGCGGGATGATTCATCAGCTACTGCTTCCAGAAGGGCGAGCTGCCTCAGTCGCTTGCCATTCATGGGAATACCAGCAGGACGAGCCAGATAGGGTGAGAGATCGGCTGTAATCATAGACGATTGCCTTGAGTGGGTGGGTGACTTTGCACTTGGAGATTGAGACGCTGATAATGCAGGAGTGGAGGTGGAAAGGTCTCCCAGAGGCAAGGCTGGTGGTACATGACCAACAACCGTGCTTGATTGCTTCATCGCGGCAGAAGCATCGCCTGCCGCATTTCCATGTAGAGTAGTCATATCTCCTATTCCAGACGACGGAGGGAGACCCGGCGCGTTGGTGGCAGGCACATAGTCACCCGTCCCGTTCGCCTTGGCGGAAAGAGTCAAAGCACTGAGGAGGCGAGCAAAGTGAGGATCCACTCTCTTGGAGTCTAATCCGTTGCCCTCCGTAGCTTGCGAGACATCGACATGGGTAACGATCGCTTCACTATAGAGGGGTGAAGGCGTCTGGGGGTCTCCGTTGTCCGCAGATGATGTTTGAGAGCCGGACTCTTGTGCATTTGTATCCAAGTGGGTCGCGGGGCAATCTACGGCTGAGGCATCGCTCTCATCGGGTAATTCTTGTTTGGGTCGAAGGTCCTTTGTTCTTTGTGTGCGACGCGACAACTTCCGGGGTTTGTGCTCGTTGATGAATGCTTTCAGAGGCCTAAATCGGATATCAGTATGTAGCGGTCCGCATGAAGGTCATGCCCTACCCAATGAAAGGAGAGATGAGATAGAATTTGCCTGGAACGGCCTTGTTCCGCTTCCACGTAGGCAGGTCAGTGAGCCTAAACCACTCAATTTTCTGCGGGAGAAGGGTCCGTCCAGTGCTTCATAATCATTGAAACCCACTCACACTAATTTCTTTGCGCGTCTTGGTTTCGAAACGGAAGTCCTCGGGAACTCCGGGAACAACAAAAAGAGAAATTTGTTGTTCTTTGATTTCCATCTCAATGACACTTTTCGGGTCTATCTTGCCATTGAGATTGTAGCCCGTCTCTTCTGCAACCTAAACGGGGATTACAACCGAGGCCTCAGACAGTAAGAGCGAGGCGTACCTCACGCGCAGCACACTCATGAGGGGGTTCGTTCTGGTTGATCTTCCCTTTCGGGAAACCCCATCCGGAAGAAGACTTCCAGCCCTTCACAAGCACCACCTGCAGCACGTAACTCGAATCGATGATCACGAAAAAAAGTGTGAAATCCGACCTTATCCCAAGCATCGTTGAGCATAATTGCACCACAGACAGGCACTCTGGTCTTGTATCGCATAAAATGGTTGAATGCGCCATCGTGATCGCCTCTCCAGTGCTCAAGGAGGGGACATGCTTGGAAAAACATCTCAGAAAACTTTTTGAGGGGTAATGACGGGAACTTGGAATTTTCTTCTCGAATGAAATCTTCATAGTACCAATGCCTGAGAGGGAAAGCGGAATGTAAGCCAGAGTGGAGGACAGATGAGGGGGGGACATACGCTTGCTCAACCTGAAAACATATTCGCTCCAACGAGGCTAATTCCCCATCTGGAAGATTGAGAATGAATCGACTAGACGGCAATTTAATCATACGTAGTGTGATAACTAAATGCAAGCTGACCTGGAGAGATCGTCAAGGACTTCGTCGATGGTAGCATATCTGTAGGGATTTGGTGGGTGTGAGTGCGAAAGGGGGGATAATTCTGGGGATGAAGACGATGAAGAGGCCATGATGAAGGGGGAAAGAAAGTGAAGGGCGTCAAGGAGTATCGAGTCGACGGACAGTGGGACAGTGAGGCGCAGCGCAGCGTACCTGCTTCCTTGACCTCGCCGCAACGAGAGCCACAAACATTTGTCAGCCGGCTGTTCCCGGTCATAGCACGTGCTACTCTCACAAACAAATACGCCTACTGCTAACTGACTACTGACGGAATCCCATTCGCCGAGCGTACTCCCGCTCCTCCTCCTGCTTCAACCCATCCGGTCCAGACCAATTAGCAGAGCTCGTACGTGCACGGAACCTGCTGCTTCGTGTCCTAAATATATCTTCCATCCGTAGCGGACGCACAGGTCCGAAGATGTCGTCTGGATTTACCCTACTTTGAGACTCAAGCGCAGCGCGCAGCTCCGGTGATTGTGCCCATTCCGGTTCGTCCAGCTTTCGTTGACGCCCCTCGTCTTCCGAGTCCGAATACTCGCTATTAGGCTCCGGTAGTTCAATCGTCTCACTCGCGATCGTCGCAGGCTCTGCGTCGAGCCGTTGGGGATGTGCAGGCAAAGTAGTCTTTGATGGGGCAGCTCTCTTTGGCTGTACATCTTCAACTTCTGGTGTCATTTTCCCTTTGCCTTTAGCAGTAGCCGAAACGGGCACAAGAGCTGCTTTGGTCATTGACTTCTCCAGCGGCATAGCTTTGGTGTTTGTAGGCTGATTGAGCACCGTGGCGGACGGCTGCTTTGTGATGGCCGCTGTCTTTGTGCCAGGCCTGGCAATGCGGGTTAGGGGCGCATCCCTTTTCTCCTTCGACGGCGGCTTGGATTTCGGCGCCTCTGCGGTCGTCTTTCTTTTCCTTGTAATGTCCTCCTCGGCAAGCTATAATAAATCGTACATTAGTACCATCTTTGTGAAGGTGACTCAAGACCAACCTTCGAGTCTGCCTTGACAAGCGGACGTTTTCCTGCGTTCTCCTCACGCTCCTTCTTTCGGCGTTCAGTTTCTTCCTTTGCTTTCTTCTCTTCTTCGCCTGCCTTGGCCTTTTCTTCTTCAACCTTCTTTTGAAAGACTGCCTGCCGTCTCGCTTCCATCTCTCTAAGACGTGCTGCTTTTCGATCTTGTTCTCCCTGTTGCTGAATACCAAGTAGAATGAATTACGTGATCACTGCGACGTGTCAAAGCTAGATCACCTTTTTAGCAACTGCAGCTGCCAACTGAATGCTCTTTGGTTGTTCGATTTTATTCTTCTTGCTGACGCCGAGCATACTGCTCATTAGCTTTGTTGCATGGCCAAAGAATCCAACGGGTTGTAATGACTCGTCATTAGACGAGGTCGCAGAAAGCTGTCCCTTTGTTGCATCATGGTCGGCCTGCAGAGTATTGCCCATGTAATAGAAATTACGAAGTAGAGCTGTCGTTGCTTACCGTCACCAGGCTTATTGTCAGTTTCCCCTCATCCAACATATCCTGTTTCATATCGTCATCAACGGCCAAATCTTCGTCCAATTCAGTAACGATAACTTGTGATTGATGGCTTTGTACAAGTTCGACCACTCCATTTTGGGCTGGGTCTTGTCGCGGGCTCTTGTTCTCGATCTGACTTTCGGATGGCACTGTACTCCACGTCATGCTGTCCTCAACTGCAGTGATGCCAGCAAATGGTGTCCACATTTGGTTGGTCGCTGCAAATTTGTCGTCTATGTGCCAGCTATCGTCATCATCGAGACCTGCTGGATGTTCATTCTCTTCAACAATATTTTGAGATTCCTGTGAAGTTATATGCGTATCCTGGCTACGTGGTGCCCAGGCTGGTGCGTTGTTTTGAGAGTCAAACACGTTGTCAGAAAACAAGCTAGACTGGGTTGACTGTCCCAATAGTATATTTCGCGGGGGAGACTTGGACAACTTCGTCGGTTGTAGGCCCAGACCAAACGGCGCTCCGAGTGAAAACCCCGGGAGTCCAGAAGAATACACCTTCGAAACATTGCCGCCACTCTCAATGGATGGAGGTTCGGGCTTTGCAGGGGGTGGGGGGACGAAGACTGGGGGGGGTTTGTTGAACACAGGGCCACCAGGAACAAAGAAAGATGTCTTCTTTGTGGCAGGTGGGGAATCCGGAGGTGTCGTGGAAGTGCTAGCTTCGTTGAGTAACATGTGACTGGTCGCATTGCTCTTGTTGTATTTAGGAGCAAGGTCGGATACACTGAGACGCTTGACTTCCTCGCGAGGAGGCGGAGCAATTATAGAGTCGGCAACTTGGTCGTTTGACTTTGGTGGCGACAGAGTGAGAACATTCGCCGTCTCAGTAGCTGCCATCTCGTGAAGTAGAATTGGAGCAGGCGGAGAGGGTCGTGGGGATCTCTGCCGAGTTACTTCATCAGCGACAACCTTGTGCGCTCCTGTTTCCTGGCCAACGGGCGAAGGTTCCTGCACGTTCATCTCTACGGCATGTTCTGCAAGAGACTTGCCGGTACGTGCACGGAGAACCTCGATGGCCTTCTTCAAAGGTGCCATCATATCGGTTTCTGAAGCAGTCTGCGAGCTTGAGACATCATCCGCGGATCCGGTTGCTCGGATGTCAGTTGCTGGTAATTGGAGTGCACGCGAGACTGGAGGTCGCGGGTCGATATGGGACAAATCTGCACCTGTCTTTGGGATCTTGGCCTTTCTTTCCTCGGTATCATCACTAGGAGGGAGACCCAGGATCTCGCCACTTTTGCGCTTCACTCCACCAAGCGGTGCTGTAAGACCAGCAGGAGCGACACTTGCGCGTTTAGTTGTCACTTCCATTGCTTTTACCTCACGAACCTTCGCAAGCCATGAGGTATGATTACCTGTCAGACCAGTGCCAGGCGTAGTAGCCAGACTAGGTTCAAGAGAAGATTCACGAAGATTCCGCACCGACTTCCGCAGGGGAGATGGTGCGGCTAGGCTCGGGAATTGTGATAGACTGGGATTCCGAGTCATAGCATTTACAGAAGTGTCTTCCTCTTTGAGAGGGACACTCATATCGATAAACGTAGACGGTGCCGATGGCAAGGGTGGAGGGGAGACCCTGGTTTCTTCAATTATTTCACGACGGGAACTGGGGATTTGTGAAGGCAAGTCAATAGCATGGTTGTCAGGTTTCGTTACACCTAGGAAAGGATGCGATGGTTTGAGGCTGTCGGATTGAAAAAGGTCTTGCTCATCTGAGAAAGTTGTGTGGGTGGAAACCGCCGGTTGGGGCTTTCGAGGAGAAGCACGTCTTCTCCCTGGTGTCTTCACGAGATCAACAAAAGAACTTGCTTCAGGTTAGGAAACAGCAAAGTAGAAGTGCATGATGGCTCACTCTTGTTTTGCTGCTGCCCATATATTATCAAGGTACTCTTCGAGGAATAGGAACCCCTGGGACTGCACTTGATCCTCGAAAAATTGTCTGCCCGGGTCATTTACCATAGAGTTCCTAATGGACGACGTCCACCGTAAGATCCCAGATGGCTGTGAGGCCATAGTTGTTGTCAGTTTGGAGGGTCGCGGTCGCGAGCTCGAGCTTGTGTGAGACGCGATATCACGTGATCGTTCGGCGACACACGCGATCGTCGACTTGCGAATGTCGACCCCGTCGACGTCGTACAACATGACAGTGATTAAATGAGCGAGTGTCACAAGAAATAGGATCACCACTACGGGGTTGCAAATGGTAAATCACTTACCTTGTACGTCTTACGGGCAGCGCCTTTTGGCGTATAAATTCGAAAGCGGCTTACGGCTATAATCCAAAAACTGACCCCCCCTTTGTCCGCATGTTCTTTACTTCAGAGCTCCTCTCCCGACGTGACAGTGGCTTTGGTCTCCTCTGGTATTGGACCCCTTTTTTTTATGGCCCTGCTCTTGGTACTCAATGCAATTGAGGCTTGCTGCTACCCTTGGGGCAAGGTCCTCCTTCAAAAGATTGCCCAAGCGTGATGTCATGGGCGCCGACATTATTAAGCTCTGTGGTCTCATTACTGAACCTGCTGAGCCACTTGCGCTGCGTCTTTCCAGCAATCTGATGGTAGGAGTTGCGCGGTAAGTCTTATGTGCATTTGTGACACCGTCGGACGGTTCAGCACGTCACCCAGTGTGTACAAAGGCGAGTATATATGCGCTCTGCCTGGGCGAATGCTCTTAGATGGATTCCAGTCAAACATGATATCTTTCTTGGCGACGTCAATGCCTGCTTCGTCTCCCTTAAAAAAGCTGTTCGGGACCTACATGCCTTAGCTGCTTCTTCGGCGCACTTGCAGATGGGGCAGCCGATTGTCAGGTGTGCTTGTGTTGTATCTTTGGAAGTTCCCATCTGTATACTAACCAAGCTAGGCCGGATGCTGTCACAGTCCAATTCGATCCAGCGATGAGCCTCGGTCTCAATTTGGACGATTTTCTAGGCGTAGGTGATACTCGGCTCCTGGCGCCCTTTCCATGTGTGACAGCATCGTATTTTACTAGGGCTGGCAGGATATATTGGAAGCACAGGGTCAAATCCCGTTCTCATTTATGGCTGTCTAACGGCACTGACAAATAAAACAGAGGAAGATGGGTCTGATGACGAATATGGAAAACCAAAGAAAAAACCAAAGTCCCAGGACAAACGAATGCCACCACACTCTGAGACTGGAGGAGCAACTAGGCACACCCTTGATGAGAGCCTAGAGCAGGTGATGTCGGGCTCGTTCGACGTGTCATTCCTAAATGGTGTACATGGAGGCCGAGAATCCTTTTCGTCTCAGATAGATGCTCGCTTTGACTTTGGAGATAGCGAAGACTTTGGATTTGGCGATATTGGTGACGAACTCGCGAAGGAGCTGGGTGAAGGCTGGGCTAGTGCTCCGATCCGGTAGACGATGTTTCGTACTTTTCGGCTGTGAGGAAACGTTCATGTCGTCGTGGCAGACCTTCTGCGGAGGATCAGCACTTTGTTGTCCATTCTGATCAGATCGACGTAGATTTCGCCCACGGTGGCGATTTCGTGCTCACTGGGCTGACAGCATTTGCACCGGATTCCTCCGCCCCTGGTGATGAACTGATATCTCGGCTTTCACCAGGAAAGAAAAGGGTGTGTCGTTTATGAGATATATCTCATCGTGGCTTATGATTGTGTAGAGTTTCAACACAATGACTGGTGGTAGGTGCATCGATGAGGACTGTGGGTGGTGCTGCTTATTCCGCATAGATGTATCGCCACAGCCCTTGAGTTTGCGACCTCATATAACACGCACACCTACCCCTCCGTGGGTCACTAACGTAGAAGGATACCAGGGCGGAACCGCCTTAGGAGAAGTTCCAGGGAAGTCTGTTGTCAATGACGAAGCCGATTCGGTACGAAGAAAGGTCAAACGTGCTCGAGTTCAGCTGGATGCAAGGACAGAACTAACGGATGAAGAGCTGAAAGTACCTCAATCCTTTCACCGTATTCTGAGTTGCATTATTCACATGCATGCTAGACAGCACGGGCGTATTATGTCGAAGGACAGGAAGCCCTCCGCCGCGGGATTGAGGTGAAGAGGCTGGAGAAAGAAGGCGCTCGCCTTATCTCCCAAATGTTGTACGGTGTACCACCCATTTGTAAGTCGGAACATACGGAATACCATTTACTTGTATTGACATCGTGTAGTGAAAGCCCCAACACTCGTGGATTTTTGGACGGACAACTTCAAAATCTTAGTAGAAGCACAGTCCGGTGCACTCCACGTCAAAACCACTGGTAACTATTGGCGTGGAAGACGTATGCCTTTGACTGTATTGACGAAGTGCGAGGTGAACCATCGACCAAACGTCTGCGACTTTCCGGGCAGCCTGCAAGGCCAACGGAAGAACTGCTCGAGCAAGAAAATGTCTACGAGGCTTATGACATGGGTATGAGGATCGACGATGACCTGGGTATGGACGTGTTTTATTTTGTTTCTATTTTCACGTTGACAAGTCACCCTCAGAGGGTTACCAAGAGCCCAGAGAATTGGACACGACGCGCCAAAGGTCGTCAGAGGTAGGGGATTGAAATGAGAGTTGGCGCACCTCAAACCTGTTTTCAAGGAACCTGGACAAGCTCGCCATGCTTCTATCGCATCCTTTCCCACTGGGAGCGCCTTTGATCTAGGTCGGAACGTTGAGATTGGATCGGGCTCTCATAAGAGCTCATTATTCCCCTGGGACAATGCTGGAATAAGCTCATCTGTAGCTGGCGCAGCGTTCGAAATCGGCAGCGACGGAATCAATACTGGACACGACGACATCCGCTTGAAGGATACCTCGGGGAGACAGACTAGTGGACGTGAGAGTTCACTTGTACCTAGCCAGCTGAATAGTGGACCTGGCATGCTCGGGTTCTCTCCGAAGACATTTGAGAGAATGGGATCACAGATCAACGACAGTTTCGAGTTCGACGGTAGAGGCCCGACTACTATGCTAACCAATGGCTTACTCATTCGTAACATTACAGTTCCAGTTCTGGAGAGTCCAGTGCGGGGGAACCCCTCTGGAGTAGGGGAAGAGCCCGACTTAATCACGCTTGAACGCAACTCTGTCAACTTCTTGGAGTAAGATGATACGCTGTAGTCGGTGCTGAGCTGATCATCATGCTGTTAGATACCTAAAGATGCAGCTTCAGGCTGTGCAGCGCCCTTTGGACGGCCTAGCTTTCATCAACGTAGCACCTCGAGAAACCAGTACACCGCATGTAGCTGCAGCAGCGTTTTACCACTGCCTTGGTAAGCCGATAATAAAGATCAGTGGGACGAAAGAGGTTGAGAGAGTAGCAGTGCTCGCCAGCAAGGGAATCCTTCATGTGAATCAGGGAAGGGCATACGGAGAA
This sequence comes from Lactifluus echinatus, assembly GCA_003315975.1. NCBI lineage: Eukaryota > Fungi > Basidiomycota > Agaricomycetes > Russulales > Russulaceae > Lactifluus > Lactifluus echinatus. Next base: position 17,274 of record QFEA01000424.1, on the reverse strand, counting down.
ATAATTATCAAGATTATTACCAATAATTCGGATACCGGTATGGCCGGACTTTGAGTCCGCGTGTCGTTGTCGGTGTCCGTACGAGATGGAACATGTGAATTGGTCCGACCCGAACATAAATACAGCTTACAGCCTGCGATTTGCCTTACTCGCTCAGTTATTTCTTCCATGGCCACCGTTACCATTACGTCGACCACTTCTCAGCCTGCCCAAGCGGCCTTCGCCACGATCGACCTGTCCGGCTACGATGCCGAGCAGTCCCGTCTCATGGACGAGAGATGTATTGTCGTCGACGAGCAGGATCATCCCATTGGTGCACTCGATAAAAAGACATGTATGCGGAAGCGTGCTCTCTTATGATTGGTCTAATAGACCCATTGAACAGGCCACCTTATGGAAAATATAAACAAGGGTCTCTTACACCGCGCGTTCTCCGCCTTCATCTTCCGCCCGTCCGACGGGAGGCTTCTTCTGCAGCAGCGTGCTTCGGAGAAGATCACCTTCCCGGATATGTGGACAAATACGTGTTGCTCACATCCCCTCGACGACTTTGACGAGGAAAAGGTTGAGAAGGACCAGCTGGGCGTGCGCGTTGCTGCGTCACGGAAGCTCGAGCACGAACTTGGCATCCCGTGCGACCAGACACCTGTAGATCAATTCCAGTACCTGACGAGGATACACTATCTCGCACCGTCCGACGGGATGTGGGGAGAACATGAGAGTGAGTGTCCCACGTTCCTTGTTCGCTTGCTTCCTCGGCTGATCCGTGTCCCAAGTTGATTATATACTCTTCTTGACCGCAGACGTGACGGTCACTGCCAACGCGAATGAGATTCGCGACTATAAATACGTCGACAAGGCGGAGTTGCAAGCTATGTTCGACGATCAGGGTATGGCAACCTAATACCCGTGCTGTGCATCATACTGATGATGGTGATGACGATCCCGTAGGCAACTCATTCACTCCCTGGTTCAAGCTCATTGCGCGTGATTTCCTCTTTGGCTGGTGGGACGAATTGCTTGCTCGCAAGCAGAACGGAGTTGTGGACGCAAAGAGCTTGGAGGGGGTCGCCGATGGCTCGAAAGTGATCAAGATGGTTTGAAGGTCGGCAGTACATATTATACAGATTAATGAGTTACTGTACTGTATATGATGGAGTGGAGCATTGACTTGACTACGTCTTATTCCTCGCATCGCATCGCCTCGTCAACGCGCCTAATAACTCACTCTGATTATGCTCCGAGGTCACTGGTCACTGACTCCCATTTCACCTTTTTTCTGCACACGCTCTAGCAGCACTGTCCACTAAATTCACGCTCGCTTAAAGTCCCACTGCGACCTGTAATAACTTAAATCTAGCTATGAGCTATGACCTTTTACCACATCCCTCCTCCCATCCATCCCAGAGCCGTACATTTCGCCGTTGGAGAGGCTTTCTTCGTTCGAATGGCGCCCTAGGAACTGGCATCTTATTCAGTGCCCTCATCTTCGTCGGCCTGGTTTTTTACACGACTGTTATTGCCCCCCGCGACTCTCTGTTCCAAAGACCCTCTGAATGGCATGGCTCACAACTCGATCCAAGCTCACCGCAATATTCCCCAAAATACACGTTTCCCTCGCCCTCCCTGGGTTTGGCTACAAGTTCCATTCTGGACAAAGTACCGCACCCCACACCGTCACCTTCGTCTCCGCCGAGGCTGGAACCCGAAGTTCTCTCGCTCGAACAAATCAGGGACATTGTGGGTCGTACCCGAGGCTTCTTTTCTCGAGATTACAGCCTCGGCTTAGGTTGGAATAACGTTAGTAAATCCAATATTAGTTGTGAGCCGAACTGAATATGACCTATTAGATGCGCTATATCATCGATGCAGCCCTCCTTCAAGCAGATCTCCTCAATCGCACCTTGGTTCTTCCTTCCTTCGTCTATGCACGCGCGTGTGAATACAATATGTAAGTCTTTTCTTTTGCATGTCTCCAACCATGTAACTCAACTTCTTGTCCTCACACGCAGCACGGTTTGTGCAGACTATGCCACCATGGTCAACAAGGGTGATGTCATAGGCTGGGACGAATGGCGGGACCTCCCCATCGAGCAACAAATGGGCTTCCGCATCCCTATCTCGCTGATGATTAACCTCCCTCATATTCGTAAACGACATGCTGTCATCACAGCTTCTGATTACCTGCGTCTACATGGTCAAGATCCCGAGAATGAGTCGAGTAGCGGATGGTGGCCGCGTGATTGGTATCACACCCACGCAAACGTCTTTGAGAAGGACAAGACTAAAACGCCATCGCTATTCGTCATCGAGAATCATTGGTACGACCCTACTGGCATTAACCGTGTCGACTACATTTCCCCAGCCATGAAAAGGCGGGGAAAATGGCAAAGTCTCCCCGAGTCGGAAAGACTAGAAAGTGGTGGATATTGGCCCGCAGTAGAGCCAACGGATCTCTCGACTCGCCTCGAGAGCTCCCTACCTGAGGGCAAGGCCATTATGGATTGGAACACAGCCAAGTATATTTTGTCGTCGGCTGGGTTAGCAGGTGAAGTGAATCTTGACGATGATGAGGTAGTTGAAGGCGTATTAAACGCTCATGGCTGGGAGGTTCTGCATACCTTCTCAAGCACGTGAGTGTCGCCCTTTCTCTTGCGCATGTTTCCAAGTTGATCCTCTTCCTAGTCTCGGAATGGAATATGCTAAGACTGTGGTTACACCTATCAAGGAAGTCGCGCCCCGTGCATCTATACGAGGCTTCAAGGACGACTATTATCACGTGAACGCGGACGTCGTCGTCGTCGCCGGAGAGACGCATTTATATCGCAAGCCGGTGAGTCGCCGGCTCATTCTTCCGCATGGTTCACACTGATTTACCCTTTCCATGCCAAGGGAGCATTGCGTTTCACAGGACCACGTGGACGCGCTAACTTTGCAAGCATGGTAGTCCATGGGATCGTTCCACCACGTTGGATATTCGACCTCGGTGAAATCTTAGCCTTCCGTATGACTAACTTGACAGGAGGTCGTCTGTGGATGGGGGCGCACATGCGCCGCGGAGACTGTGAGTACATTTTGCATACTCTCGAGGTCTAGTCCTGATTCCGATATTCTTTTTCCCGTCCGAAAACAAAAACAGTCGTACGGCTGGGTTGGGCGATGGAGCTCAGTCCCGAGGCTCACGTCTCGCGCGTGAAGGACCGCATGCGAGCAGGCCGTTCCGTTCTGGCGCACTTGGGTGATCTCAAAACCTATGATCTCGATGGCGTCCAGCCCGACCGTGACCAGGCTAGGTTACCCCTCCCGCTGCCAGACGACCCGTTTTACGTTGCGACAGACGAGCGCGACCCAGCTTCACGACGGGTTATTGCCGACGGAGGCGCGGTGTTTATCTCGGACTTGCTCACGATGGAGGATCGCCGCAGGTTCGGTTGGCCTTTGATGATTACGGACGTGCTTGCGCTCGTCGAACAGCGTCTGCTCATTCACAGCGCGTTCTTTTACGGTCATGCCATGAGCTCTTTGGCGGGTGTGATCACAAACATGCGTGCGGCACGGGGCGCAGACCCGCGGACGATGCTTATAGATTGAATCCTTCCTCTTATCATCGACGTTGGGCTCAAAAGCCTTGATTTGTTTCGTTTCCATTTATCCTCACATGTGACACCTACTACAGAAAGCCCAACTCCTTTCCTCCTCCATTCTTTCTTGCTTATTTTCCCATCCCTTTTAGGATTTATGGGCCCGTGTAAATCCCTCGTGGTTCTGCTTGTTTCGAAATCTGGGTTGAAGGGACTTGACTTCAGGGCAGTCTGACACCATTTTTTCGTAACTATTTATTACTTTCTTTCCTGTCAAATTACTTTCGGTTTGTGTTCATACCCATTCATGCGTTTTGGCTCCAAACGCATAACAATTATATCATTGGCCGGATATCTCATCTCAACTGGTTGGTATGGGCATTTGAAAGTGCGGGAACAAATGTACACGATGTAACCCTAAAAACCCTGTTTTTTTTTTTTTTCCTCCACGAGTACAGACATAGGGGAATGCACAGTACGTACACTAGTATCGTACGTAGAAATAAGACAAGTGTCAGTGATATTACCGATTTGTAAAAAGGATCGGAGGCCCAAGACGCAACATTTACGACATAATATCATGACAGACGTGACAGGGACATAATAGACATCATCATTTGCGAGTCCACCACGTTTCGGAGCCTTTGAATACCCAAAGTTCTTTGCGGCCGCTAAGCCCAAAGAGCCCGCGTCGCGCCAATGGTACGCTCGCATCAAGCTTGAATGCCATATCATTGATGTACTTGAGTATGTGCGCCAGAAACAGATTCTTATCTGCGCCCATTCCTAGAAAGGCGCCACGCCACCATCATAGTATGAGCCGAAGAAAATAGGGGTGGGAGGCGGGACAGATGGGAGAGACGGCAGTAGTCAAGGTTAGGGCGTACCGTTAATGCCGGATTTGAGTATAATTGTGAAGACACCATCCGGGGTTGTTTGCTCGTTCAGGATTCGGTGTGGGAACGCCGCGCGGAGGCTCAAACCTAGCGAGTTGGCAACCGCGGCAGGGGGATCCACAAAGGTGACGCGATCGCCGGCGCTATTGAGTGACATGGCGAAGAAGTGGGCGCGGGAGTCAGCCGGCGCACGGATGAACACAAGCCGCGGGCTCTTCAGCTGAGGATTTTAGATATTAGCGGCAAGATAAGAATAGGTTCGGCAGAAGGGGCAAGAATGACAGTCAGGGTGACGTACAGCGCGTCCAGTGTTGATAGAGGTCAGATACACATATCCCTGTAAAAAGGGGGAAGGCAAAACTCAGCAAGAGACATATGGACCTTATCGTGATCGATGCCAGACCTGAGTAGCAAGCACCCAAAAAATGCGACATATCATTCTTTGTGCTCTAGGCGAGGAGATTTATTGTCAATATAAACGCGCAAAAGGTGCGCCAGGTGCGCACGTACATGATCGACTCGACGCCCTTGGAACTCCACGGGCTACCGGCAAATCTGACACGCCAGTCGTGTCTGACGCGCACCTGGGACGAAACGCGGGGGGGCCACATGGGGAAAATGTGCTCGCGCAACTCATCGACGGTGTTTTGAAAGGCAATATTGCACAACTCGAGCCCGTTGGGTGGGTTTATAGATAAGAAAAGGTGATCTTGATGGGGGGGAATGCCCATGAAGAAAGGTGAAAGACGGAGAAGAAAAAAAAAAGGGGGGGGGCAATCGTCATGAAGGCATCACGAGAATAGGGATTAAGGAATATGCGCACCAGGATCCGCACGCGAGCTAGAGTTAGTGCGGGTACGGGAGATGGTGCTAAGTCGGGGGAGGTTTTCCGCTGCCCCAGAATGCGTCCGGACGCGTGAAAGGGGGGCTGCCAAAGTGTTGCCGCCGTTTACAGATGCCGAGGGCACACGCTCGACGTTCTTAATGGCAGGCCGTAATGGCCTTGCATGGCCATTTTTGGAAGCACCAGAACTGGTGTGTCTTCTCGTACGCGGGTGAGGGGTCTGCGAACGAGGGCGACGGGACGGGGGTTGAGATGGTGCAGGCTGGAGGGGAACCGAAGCGGCGTAGGGTGAGGGCTGGGGAAACGGAACAGACCCTACGTAGGGGGTAGATACATATTGTGGCTGCTGGCCCGAGTATTGATGCTGAATCGGCTGGGGCTGCTGCTGATAATACTGACCGGGATAGCCGTATGCCGGCTGTTGGGCTGTGTAGCCCGCACCACCGTACTGACTCCCAGAGCGCTGCATTAGTGAATAAAATGGGGACAGAGAGATGGTGGGGAGAGATGTGACCCGGTGGATGGAGGAGAAGAGAGATAGAAAGCTGTTGTGAAAAGAGATGTGCCGGCAACGTGGGCGGGGAGTCATTGCCTTTTTAAGACCGTCCTAGGATCCTGGCAGGGAAAATAGCGCTGGAACAAGGCACAATCTATGTTTGCATAGAGACATTATTTTACTGGTTTGCAATGGGGATGACAAGTAGAAGTAGAAAGTAGAATGAGGATGAGCTGGCTGGATTAGATTGTCCTATCTGCAGAGTAGTTTAAATCATCATCATCATCATCATTCACGTGACACTCTCAGTACAACACAACACTTCCGCTTTCCTCCTCCTACTTTTTAAACATGGCCTCCACTTTCCTCCACTGGCTCCGCTCCCCTGCTGCACGAGAGTACTTCTTCAGTACGTGAGACGTCACACAAAAATACATCTTCTCTATTTTCTCACCATACCTTCATAGGCACTCATTTCTGGGGACCGGTTAGTAGCCAACCTCTTTGGTTGATCCCCGCTCCCGCGCTCACTGAGTCCAGGTGGCCAACTGGGGCCTTCCCCTCGCTGCCATCGCAGATTTGAAAAAAGATGAAGAAGTCATCTCTGGTCCTATGACATCTGCCCTCGCTGCATACTCGTATGTTTTGGTCCTCTTACCTTTTCCTCCCGTTCTCACTATGAATAGGATGGTTTTCATGCGCTTTGGTATGTTATCCCTTTCCACGCTTCAACCTGGACTTTATCCGACACCTCTTCCCTCAGCATGGAAAGTTCAGCCGCGGAATTACCTCCTCTTTGCCTGCCATGCCACTAATGCAACCACACAACTCACCCAAGGTTACCGCTTCGTTAATTACTGGTATCGCGGTGGAAAGGAGAGTAAAGCTATCGATGCTGCTCCTGCAACGGATGCAGTCAAGGGTAAAGTCACCGAGGCTGTTAAAGCTGCACAAGTAACGAGCCCGTCAACCACCAAATAGTTGTGTATGGACTTCGTCATATCCTAATCTAATAGAGGTTTGCCCATCTTGTAATGTGCTCGCGCCAAAGCCAACGGGTTTAGGCCCATGTAAGATACAATAAGATGTCCTCGTTCGTGAAGCCATTACCAGAAACCATCGTCTGCGTCACCGTCTCCCTTGCTTTTCTTCTTTCCTCCACCTTGCGCCAGAACCTGGCGTTCATACATCTCTGCGACCTACCACCGTGCGACTCGCATCATTATTAGACTTGACGTGATTTTCCAAGACTCACCTGCTCCGGTCCTGTCGAGTCGTCAGCATTTTTATCGTCCCGGACCCGAATGAAGCGGGGGAACCGAAGCGAAACCCCGCGCTCATCGATCTGTGCTTAGGTAAGACCGGAAAAAAAAAACGGGACCTCCAATCGGCACGTACCAAACCTTGAGCTGCTGTATATATTGGGCTCAAGCTTAGATCCGCTGTGAGCACCTCCCAGACGACCTTGGGCTCGAACCAAACATCTGGCTTTGCTCCGCCCACCTTGACGTCGCCGCGCGCCTTCTCCATTTCCAGAGGCTGTAACGTGGCATAGTGCGCTGCTAACGCTTCCTCGCTGAACCCCGTTCCGATCTTGCAAATCGTCTGAAATTCTTCCGAGTCTGCGTCGTAACACGCAAGCAGGAAGGCGCCATACACGTTCGTTCGCTTGCCCTTGCCGTAATACCCACCGACAACGATGAGGTCGAGTGAGTCTCCGACACCAGTCAAGTAGTCCTTCTTCAACTGTTGCGGAGAAGGATTAGTGTTGCTTGCCATGGGCGCAACCCTGGTGCAAAGTGCTGACCTTGAGCCAGTTAACGCTGCGTCTAGATGGCTCGTAAAAGCTTGCTTCACTTTCAAGCATCTTGACCATGAGACCTTCACAACCGTCTTTGACGCTCTCATCCAAGAACGCCTGTATATCCTCCGTCTTTTCGTTGTCTGAAAATTTGGCGAATTGAAACTCAAAGTCAACGGGCTCAAAGTGTTGTCGCAAAAGTTCCCTCCGTTCTGTCAAGTTTCTGCGCAGCAATGGCTGAACACAAGCCACTAAACGTTTTAAGTAGAATAATAGAAAATGGAAAGACTCACTTCTCCATTAAGGTAGAGAAGGTCGAATGCAAAGAGGCACACACGAACTTGGATGTCTTCAACCTTTACGTCCTTCCGCTTGCGCTTACTCAGTTCTTGGAACGGCATTAACTTGCCCGTCGTCCTATCTATTGCCACAGCTTCCGCATCCAACACGAAAGATCTGGTGTTCTCTTTGATGCACTGTATCACTCTATGTGAGCGATATCTCCATGCAAGAGACAAAGATCGCACATGCGGTAACTGTTCGACCAAGTCTGGGTACTTCTTGCTCATATCCTCCGAGTTACGGCTAAACACCCCAACGGTGCCATCGGGGAGCTTATGCACCTGCGCTCGTTCGCCGTCATATTTATACTCGCAGGTGAATCGCTTCCCCTCAAAGCGATCTAACACTTCACCAATTGCCTTGGTTGGCTTGGCAAGCATTGGCTTGAGCGGTACTCCGGGAGTCAGCTTACACTCCTCGCGTAGCTTGTTCACGCCGACAGTGAGAAGCGCAGGGACGACCGCATCGTAGTTAGGCAGTTCACTAGCAACGGCAGCGCGTGAGCGTAAAAATTATGATCAGGATGTAGGGGTTGTTACCTGTAGACCGACTTGACTGTGTTTGACCCTTCTTCCAACCGTGCCGCTAACTTCTCTGTACTCCATTTCTTTCCGGCTAGATATGAAGATGAATAAGAGTTGTGTTAGAAAGGTTTGACACCTACATTGCTCTTGCTCTGCCAAGACTGCCGCATGGGCAAGAGCCACCAACAAGGTACGTTCAGCGTTGCCTATCCGAAGCTTACCCTCTAAACTCCGGACAATATATTTCGCTTCTTCGCCCTTACACGCGGCAAGGAGTTTCGTGATAATTGAGACTTTCTTTCCCTGTGACTACGGCGTGTGTTAGAACTTGCTATTGGAGGGAAAACGATCGCGCGGCTCACAGAGTGACCAGTACTAAGGGCGATCTCTTTCAGATTTGAGAACACGAAAGGGACTGTAAGAGGCTTTGGTTTGAACAGCGTCTTTTGCATATTCTTAGAGTTCTTCAAAGGCGTCGGTGTTTGGTACGAGAGGGCTGAGAGAACCGTTTACCATTGCTACCAGTCCGAGATCTCCTTCCTTTTTCAAGTCTGCCTTGATGAGTTGAAGACTTCGTCCTGTGGACTCGCCTATAGCCTTGATGAGCAGGCTCTCGCCGATCCCAAGTTCGATTCCCGTGTAATCCGGACTCAGCTATAGATACTTGCATCAGCCGAAAGGAGGTTGCATGGGACAACGGACGGACACGATTGATGCACAGGTAAACTGTCTTGAGCAAAGAGTCCGTGTCTCCAGGTTTGCGTCTCTGGATGACAAGTAACATTAAGCTCGTAAGCAGAGATGTCTTTTCTATTCGCTTTGTAGTTGCTTCGATAAGTGCGAACGCTTTTGCGAGCGCGGCATAGGGTACACTAGGCGGTGTCAGCCACACAGAGCACTCGAACTCAACGAGGACATACGGATCGCCAACTTTCCAACCCTCCACATCCATCTCATCTCTCCGGTCCAAAGCGGCTTCTGCACTGCAAACAGATAGTCAGTACGGGAAGGATGGAGCAGCACATACGCACTTTTTCGATGCAGTTTTCCGTTCCTCCGCGTCTTCCAGTTCTTCCTCGCCAGATTCGTCCTCTTCTCCACGTTTCGGCTCCTCCTCCGCGCTCGCTACACCTCCCCTATCCACATCCTCCATATCCACGTCCTCATCCTCTGCTACAGCAGCAGCGGCTGCCTTCGCCTTGCCCTTCGCCTTGATCGCAGACTTGAGTTCTTTAGACCCAGTCTGAGCACGCCGCGAGGTACCCTTAACAGAAGAAGGGCCAGCCGCCCGAATCTTCTTCTCGCGCGGCAGCTCCGACTCCGGCGGCGGCGTCGTCATAGTGGGGCTCGAACTGCGCGGCGGTGTTTCTGCGCAGGGATTCAACATTTAGGCTATGAAATTCTATCTTCACCCAAAGTCGGATGAATAAACTCACCCGAGCTCGGTGCAGGACCATCGTCCTCCTCGTCCTCTTCGATCACGATCTTGCGTCTCTTTTTCAGCTGTGAACCATGCCGCTCAGGCGACGGCGTCCCTACAATACATTACGGTGCGTGTGCGTGCGTGCACACCACGCAAGATGCAATACTGAATGTCAGCGCACGAGCGTGCGAAATGTAAGGGAGGCAAGTAGTACATACTATCAGTGGCAGATGTAGGGACCTTCCCCGGTTTACGCTTCGGCGACGAGGCTGCTGTTGAGGGTTCTTCCTAGTGAGGAACGCGAAAAGGGGCAGCAGAGACACGCACGTTCCGACGATGACTCTGTCGGATCCGTCTTGATAATAGCATCATCACCCGGCTCTGATTGTCCATCATGATCACTGCTCGTGTTGATTCGGGCGGCGGGGACGTTCTGTTTCTTTCGCTTACTACCCCATAGCTCAATGAGGCTGGACTGCTGTGGAGGTGCTTTCTTTCCAGGTGGCATAGTAATAAATTTGGCTAATTATAAATGCGTCAAGCAGACAGCGATAGGTATCGGTGGATATATACCTACCCAGTGTTTGCTGCCTTGCCATACAAACGGGAGTGACTGTATGCGCGACCTTAGCGCGTCGTGGCCAAGTCACGATGGCCGTAAACATGTGAGATATGCACGTGATACGCACGACGCGTCGCGTCAGGCATTCTGATTCTGAATTCCGTTTTGACAATGTATACGTTTTTTTTTCACACAGGATTGGTTTTGAGTTTGAGAAAGAGAGGTCGAGTAAAGTAGGGCAGCCTCAAGGTATGTACTAAGAAAAACCTCCCTCAACCCCGATGTAGAACCACACTAATTCGAAAAGGCAGAAAACAAAAGCAGACAAGCTAATCTGGCAAATACCCCTATAAAAATGCAGGCAGAGGGGATGTGTGCAGGCAGTAAATACAAAACAATGTCATAAACGAGCTGGGAAAACGGATGGACGATGGTTGCAGTTGCAGTTGCACGGCAAAAACGGTATGCAGGCATGACCCAAGTAGCTACACGACCGACCGCGTGAAAGAGTCGGGTCTCCAGGTCGTTCTTCAAGAGGTGACACATGTATAGGGAGCGAACGGATCGTCAAGAACAAAAAAACCTGCCTCTACTCATGAAACGACGCCAACAACTATAATCGTATAACCCGTCGCGGAGGTATGCTTCCGGTACCCGAGGTCAGGAGGCGCTCATCATGCTGTAATAAGCTAGCGTAAGAACGTTGTGTCACAAGCTCGGGATCACGGGAAAGTATTTACCTCTTCCGTTTAGCCTTCGTCATTTCCTTACGAAGAGCTGGTCCATCAAGAGGTTTCAATAGTTCGAAGGCACATAACAGGTCCTCCGAGACACTAAACAAGCATGAGCCACGGACATGAAACAAAATCCCGCGTTCTTGTTCTTCTCACCTCATGCAAGCCCCATAATTGTCAAATTCTAAACTATGGGGGTGAGTCGCAACACGGACAACGCACACATTTCACGCACCTCCGCAGTAGTTTGGAGCACTAAACACCGTGACCAATGTCCGATCGTTCCAGAACTCGTATCCATCTTCAACGACCATATGTGCTCGACATATGAGGTCCATGTCGTACCGCAGCAGGAATTCGTTTATGATAGCTTTTCCAAAGCAAAAGCTAACGCCCCGCTCGTTGTCCTCCCAGTCCAGCGCGGTGTCGGAGGGGTCCGACCATAGTAAGTCGTTGAGCAACCCATAGTCGGGCACGTCGGTTGGACGCTGGAGTGCCTTGATGTCATCCATTGATTGCAACGATGGCGACAGGCCGCCGTGTACGCAGAAGATCTTGGATGCCACGATCGCAGCAATTGGAAGGCAATTAAACACGTCGACGAACGTCTTCCATGTCTTGATATTACACCGTCGCTTGCACTCGTCATAAAAACCGTACACTGTCGATCATGAGCCAAGCCAAAAAACCAAATGACGCCGAGAGAAGTCCAACTTACCTCGTGTGACATTTGCACACTCATGGTTGCCCCGCAACAGGAAGAAGTTTTCGGGATATTTAATCTTGTAGCAGAGCAAGAGTAAGAAAGTCTCTAGACTCTGTTTGCCACGGTCGACGTAGTCACCAAGGAAGAGGTAGTTCGAGGCTGGGGGAAAACCACACATTTCAAACAGTCGGATGAGGTCAGAATATTGACCGTGGACATCTCCGACGATCTTGACCGGCGGCGAGAGCTCAATAAGCGTTGGCTGTGACAGGAATATTTCCCGTGCAGCCTGGCAAATGGCCACAATCTCAGGGTTTTTAAGACACAGCGATTTGCTGACCTTGCCCGTGTAACCGACATCCAACAATCGCTGAATGAAATCATCTACGTCGAGTGACCGAGGCTTGTCCTTGCTACCTGTGGGAAGGCCTGCAGATGGAAGTGAGTCACTGCCGGGCACGGCACTCCCAAGGGAACTCGCGCCGGACTGAGCAGAACCGTTGTGTGCGAGGATGGTCGTGGCAGGAATATCGAGCGGAGGGGGTCTGTTGGCGTGAGACAGTGAGGGTGATGATGAGTTAGAGTTGTTGGGAGGGGTAGCTGTGATGTCCGTGGAAGTACCGTTCTGCGCAACAACCTTGGAAGTACCCGAAACGGCACCGGGAGGGCGCTCCCCGCTGCCGTTCGGCAATGTTTTCTCGTCTTCGGGCGATGAGACGTTGATGGAAGGTGTGCCGAGAGCCGAAGCGGGGCCATTGCCAGACGCACGAGACAGGCCCGCTGGAGGTTGCTCGGTTTGGCCGGTACCGACTGGGTCACCGTCACTAGTGCCAACATCTTTTTCCTTGTCCTTGCCGCTCTTTCTTGACTTCTTGGAAGGCTGCTGGCCCATGGAAAGGCCGCGAGAAGATGTGGAAGGAGAAGTTGAACTTGGGCCAGGAGACTGAGATCTGGAAGACCGAGACAGTCTATTAGTAAAGACAGAAAGTATAGAGTTGGCCAGTTTGTGGCGGTGAAGGAAAGAAGCGATGGGTTGAGTTGTTGAGTGACAGGGTGAGGGCAGTGAGAATGATGGTACCGGGATAGCCGAGGGCGGATGGGCGGGACTTGAGGGGGCGCGCCAAGCCAATACCAATACCTGGCCGCGATCTATTTGTCCCTTATTTGGTCACTCATCATAGTAAAGTAAAACATAACATCATGTTGGACAGCATAACACACATCCACTACGCGACATAGCAAGCTATCTCCAACATCTAAAACTTGCCAAACGTCTTGCTTGCTGCCTTGCTCTTTGCCACCCGCAGCACGTTGAACCGCACCGTTTTCGACAGCGGTCGACATTGACCTGTAACCATCTGATCTCTCAGTTTCTGATGGAAATTTGGCAAAAGCGCATCTTGTCCCTGACTGACCGACAGTAACCATGTCCCCCAGCTCAACGCGGAACGCAGGCGATACGTGTGCTGCCAGGTTTTTGTGTCTCTTCTCGTATCGGTCTAGGAGCATTCCAGGTCGGGCAAGTGAGCCTTGACATTTAGACGCCGATGAAATAGAAATATGCGCACTGTATTTGGGGACGTAATGGAGATAGTCACGTCGGATAATGATGGTGCGAGTCATTTTAGTGGAGACAACGCGCCCCGTAAGGATGCGCCCCCGGATCGAAACCTCGCTGGTAAATGGGCACTTCTTGTCTACATGGCGCCATACTATCTGTCACCTGCCCCTCCAACGACATAAGAGACGGGTGCACGCACCAATGTAAGTTCCGTTAATTGCCTCAGGAGGTGTCTTAAAGCCAAGCCCGACATCCTTATACCACCGCCTTTCCCTTGTCGAGACTTTCTTTCCACCTATCCGTCAAGTATAGTCGTTAGACTCACCCTAGGCCTGCAGCTCGGTGGAAAAATCACACACCGCGAGCCTTCGCGTTCTGGAAGAGCGCTTGCTTTTGGAATGCTTTCTCAACCTACAGGACATTCGGTCAGCGATCAGTGTTGGAAAAAAGAGTTCTTTGACAAACTTGTTCGGCCATAGCGATAATTCTTGGGGTTGAGGAAGAGGATCACCGAGGCGCGAGTTACTCTGAGGTTTACTTTTGACAGACAACCCCCAAAAAGGCAATCTAACACTCAGCCACAACTTACGATGACTATATAGCTCACCGGGAAATCCCGTACAAGTTAGCTACATACACACAACAAAGGCGCGTCCGATTAAACACTGAACACTGAGCAGCAACACTAATATAAGAACAGTCCACTAAATCAAAAATGAATGCTTGAAATGCACGTTGAAAACTGAGCGTAAACATGAGGAAGGTGTCCACAGTCGCACAGGTCCACTGAGTGGACTATGAGATAATCGAACCTTCAAAGTGAACCGGGCATGCTATACTCAACCGTCACCTTGGTTCCCTTACGTTTCTCAGTCTAGAAAGGGAGCGAAAATCATATTAGTGTCATGCCCGATACGCGATGATGATACGTACCCCAAGCACTGGCGTCGAGCAATTTACATCACCCCTCGGCTCTGGCCTTCCCTTCTCCATCCGCTGCGTAACACGTAGTGCAGGGTTCAGACGGTAGTCTGGCGGTGGGAGTTCATCAGGAACATGCATACCGGACCAACCCATATTCTCTGGTGGCTGCTGCCTCTTGGGATTCCGGGGCGGCGGTATCGGAGTAAGTCGGGATGGTGCAGGTGCTCCCTCAAGTGGTCTTGATATTGGCACGGCCATCCCAGCGAGTAGTTGGTCCGAGCTCCCCGTACCGTACTGAATATATCCTGTGCCCGCATGTCGGTTGACCCTGCTGACATAATTATTGTCTGGTGCACCTGTCCGAGCTGGATCATGTAGCGGTGGGCTTTCAGAGCGCGCAGGAATATAACCCGTACCACCGACGGGACGACCATACCCCACATATGGATCGAATAAATTCACGGTAGGACCAGCAACCTCCGCTGCCCGCTCGTCATCAGTGATCGGTGTATTGATCGTTGGGTGTGAGCTAAAGGAACCAAACCGCTGTTGCATTGCTAGACCCGAACCAAAGTCCTCATCATCAATCAGTGTACGATGGTAGCCAGCTGCGTTGAGGTCGGCCGTCATCTCGGAATCGTGCTCAATCCTGCGCCTACGGCGTCTCCTGCGAATAAAGAAGAATATCCACAAGCAGATGGTAGCCGCTGCGAGGCCAACCATCAGAAAGACAGCAGTAACAGCGCCCTTGTTGTGGAAAAACCTACGGGAGATGAGCATAGAGGTCATGAACAATATGATAGGAACAGAAAAAGGCTTACTGCCCGCCAACACCTGAACGATTATTGGCACTCAAAGTCGGATTCGCGACTACCTCAGTGAAAGTGACGAGACCACCGTCACCCAAAGTTGATGTGAAGGTCGAGGTGATTTCCAACGGTGCATACGAAGTTGTCTGCCCAAGGCTGTTGGTCGTCTGGATGAAAACGGTGCTTGAAAACGTCGAGCTACATTTGCATTGAAATTTTAAAATTTCAGAGCCATGCAAAGCAGAGAATACAGAAGTGAGTACTCACACGGGGCTATCAGTAGATATACTTGTAGTACGATCAGCGACTGAACTGACAGAACTACTGGATGGGATGGGGGTGCTAGCTGAGGGAAATGTTCTAGGAGACGAAGAAGAGCTGCTCGAAGGAACCAATGTACTCGACTGTGCAGTGACAAGCGAGCTAGTGGGAGTGAGCGTAGGCGAGGACGGAGAAGGGGTCAATGATGATGCCTGAGCCGACGTAGGAGAGGCAGTAGTTATAGGTACGGTAGATGGAAGTAGAGTAGGCGATGCCCTTAAATGGTATTCAATCAAGGGAAGGGAAAAATGAGCACATGTGGAAATGGATACATAGACATGACGTTGGACACTTACGATGTGGGCACGGATAACGCTGATGATGGTTGAGCAGACGACAGCGGAGGTGGTGACGAGGGTGACGGTGACAAAGCAGGTGAAGAGACAGGTGAAGATGCCGGTGAAGATGGTGGTGGTGCAGACGCAGGTGGAGATGTAGCCAGCGGGGCCGAGGGTGAGGTAGAAGGCGGCGGTGGTGAGGAAACCGGAAGTGCAGAAGGTGGTGTAGTCACCGGGGGTGCAGAAACAAGTGGTGCAGATGACCGGGATGCAGGAGCAGGTGGCGCAGACGCAGAAACCGGAGGTGCAGATGTAGGTGGTGCAGATGCAGGTAGTACAGATAGTGGCGACACAGATGCAGGCGCAGTGGGCAGAGGTGCAGATGCAGGTGCAGAGGGCGAAGGTGCAGATGCAGGTGGCGCAGAGTCAGGTGGGACCGAGGTCGGTGGTGCAGATGGCGGCGGTGCAGATACCCCAGGTTGTGAAGGGGCCACAGGAATTGGCGTCACCGCGGGTGGGGCAGATGGTCGCGGGGCCGTATCAGACATTGCAACACGTTTGCGTGCGTGCGTGGATTCGTTTTCACAGAGTATGGATGTGGGGAACACGCGCGTTTGCAGTCGTCGATTCGATTAACAAGAATTGAGCAGGATAAAAATGGGGCCCAAGAAGAAGCAGCAGGAAAGAAAAGGGTAATATAAGTGGGAGGAGAGACAGAGCGACGTCAGTCAGTAGTTACGAGAGGGAACATCGAGAGAACAAGCGCGCAGACGGGTCTCGCAGGAAAATAAACCCTCATCCCACAGGGGGAGAAAGGATCACAACTCGTGAACAGCCATGCCATGCGGAAATCACGAATGTAGAGGCAGCGAGAGCGCCCAAATCGGCAGGCACCAAAAGAGCGTATTGCAAATGTCCCTGGCCCTGGCCATGGCCATGGCTAATTGGGCGGGCGGCACGGGGCGGTGCTTGGCTGGTCCCAGGCCCAACATCCAACAAGATCGAGTATGAAATGAAACAACGAGGGGGCAACGCAAAATACAAAAACATGGTGTGACGAAACTCACCCGTTGCAGGGACGACTGACTGGGACGACTGAGAGGGCACTGACTGCCTTTTGTTCAACATTTTGTTTGGTGGTAGAGAAGAGAAAAATAAAATGAAAGGCCTCGGAGGGCGAGGGCAATTAGAAGGGTGTGTTGACACGTTCCTTGGGTGGTCGACACTCCGGCAAAGCAGCGAGGAAGTACGGCACTCTGGCAGGCCTCTTGCTGGGCCGGGACGGCGTCCATGCCCGTTGTTACTGTTACCTCGTTGCCAACTCTCGGGGTGCTACACTAGTTGTGTAGCACCCACTCTGTGCTACAGTCACTTCCTTGACACCCACCCATCGTTCCCACTCCCACCTACAGAATTTCTCCCAGTGCTGCCCCTTTCACACCTGAACCAAGTTGCTTCCGTAATTCGGACCA
>QFEA01000416.1:0-10243 GCA_003315975.1 Lactifluus echinatus | reverse complement strand
CCTCTGCCAGCTCAATGCGCGCTCTTATCCGTGATGGTTCCATCACTGGTATTAATATCATTGATAATTTGCCCTCTTTCACCTGTGACTCCTGCGAATACACCAAGATGACAAGGAAACCCATACGCAAGGAGCGAGTAGCCCCACTCGCGTCCAAGTTTGGAGATGAAGTTCATACTGACGTATGGGGACCCTCGCCAACAACAAGTCTTGGTGGACGTCGATACTATATCACTTTCACAGACGATTACACTCGGTATACGCGAGTGGAAGTACTTCGGACCAAAGACGAGGCGTTCAACGCCTACAAGGCTTATGCAGCCTGGACGCGAACGCAACATGGTGCACACATTAAGCGACTGCGTTCCGATCGCGGGGGTGAGTTCACAAGTAATGATTTCTCGGCTTACCTCCAAAGTCAAGGGACCGAACGTCGACTGACTACGGCCGACACCCCTCAACATAATGGTGTCGCCGAATCGCTCAATCGATGCCTTATGGAACGCGTCCGTGCGATGCTGCACCAATCCGACTTGCCGAAGTTCTTATGGGCTGAGGCCATCCATCACACCGTCTGGTTGAAGAACAGGACTTCAACCAGAGCCATCGGCACATCGACGCCTCACGAGCGGTTATTCAACATGAAGCCAAACTTAGCGAATACACCAGAATGGGGACAGCCCATCTGGGTACACAACCCGAGCGGATCGAAGCTTGACGCTCGGGCGACACAAGCACGATGGGTAGGATATGACGCAGGTAGCACTCATGCACATCGCGTCTATTGGCCGGGCAAGAATTCAGTATCAGTCGAACGAAATGTGAAGTTTGTTCCACCGTTCATCATGATTAACACTGCACCTCCCAGCTATGCATCTACCCAAGCACCAGCACAACTGCGGGCACCTGCTCCCGCGTTATTGCCTGCACAACCATCACTTCCGGGACCAGTCGGACATCCGACGACATCCGTTCCGGGACCCGTCGGACATCCGACGCCTTCTGTTCCGACACCTCTCGGACATCCGACGACTCCCGTTCCGTCGACGCCTCACCTATATTCACCTCTATCGCCTCTCTCCTTATCACCTCTTATCCCTGCTGCATCATCATCGCGTCATGCACAAGAAGAAGACGAGAATGAAGTGGAGCAAACTCTTGCACCACCATCACCAACTTCTTCGCAGCCGCGTCGTTCCGGACACACAACGCATGTACCGGGACACTATAGACAGCTAGCCGGAGAGGATGAACATAGTCCAGAAGTATCAGACTTTATATTTCTTGCCGGACATGATGATTTAATTGCAGAGGCTATCGGAGGAGAAAACTCCGATCCAAAGTCACTTGCCGAAGCTCAATCGCGCGATGACTGGCCCAAATGGAAAGAGGCCATGGATCGCGAGATGGCCACGCTTGAGAGAGTGGGCACATGGCGTACTGTCCAACGGCCGCGTAACAAAAACATAGTGGGATCCCGATGGGTATTCCGAGTCAAACGCAACGCCGATGGCAGTATCAGCAAATATAAGGCACGCCTCGTAGCCCGAGGCTTTACTCAAATATATGGAGTCGATTTCTTCAATACCTACTCTCCGGTTGCGAGACTAAGCAGTTTCCGACTTATTCTAGCGATTGCAGCTCGCTACGATTGGGACGTCGAAAGCTTCGACTTTGTTGGAGCTTATCTCAATGGAGAATTAGATGCGAACGAAGAAATTTACATGCAATCACCACTGGGCTACGAAAGCATCGCCGACACCGTAAAGCGATTGCTTAAGTCGATTTACGGACTTAAACAAGCTGGACGCAAGTGGTATGACGTCCTTGTACGCATGCTCGCAAATCTGGACTTTAAAGTCACATACGCCGATCCTGGCGTATTTATTATTCGCGTGCAAGGACATATACTAATTCTTGCAGTCCACGTCGACGATTGTTTGTTTACAGGCAGTTCTCGAAAGCTCATCGCCGATTATAAGGCGAAGCTTAAAGCTTGCTACGATCTCACAGATCTAGGGCCTGCTAATTGGCTCTTAGGTATTAAAATCAGTCGCGATCGAGTCGCGCACACCATATCTCTATCACAGAGTTCTTTTGTCGACTCCATTCTCGCGCGCTTCTCTTTCACAGATGCAAAACCATATGGTGCTCCCATGATTCCAGGGGCCGTATATTCCAAGGACAACAGTCCAGCTACGCCAGAGGAAGCAATGCGCATGAAGCGCACGCCTTATCGTCAAGCTATCGGCAGTCTTATGTATCTAGCCGTTGCTACTCGGCCTGATATTGCGTTCGCCGTCTCATTACTTTCACGGTTCCTCGAGAATCCAGGAGACGCTCATTGGGAAGCCGTAAAGAGAATCTTTAGGTATTTAAAACACACTAAAGATTTTCAACTAACCTACGGCGGCGAACGCCAAAACATCATCGGATATACAGACGCTGATGGCGGTACCCAAGAAGATAGGCACACCATCTCAGGGTACATCTTCCTCTTGGACGGCGGCGCTGTGTCCTGGGGATCGAAGAAGCAGGAGCTTATCACTTTGTCGACCGCAGAATCTGAATACGTCGCCACGACTCACGCGACAAAAGAAGTCTTATGGCTTCACAAGTTGCTTCGCGAAATTTGTCCAGATGTTTTATCCATGCCAACTACAATCTATTGCGATAATCAGGCTGCAATAAAACTAATTACTACAGATAATTATCATTTGTGAACAAAACACTTGGATCAAAGGTACCAATTCATACGAGACTTAGCAAGCAAACAAATTATCAAACTTGAGTACTGCCCGACTAACAATATGATCGCTGACGTTCTAACAAAAGCATTGCCCAAATGGAAAGTGGCAGCGCATGCAGCGTCCCTCGGAATGCGTCACGCTTCCGGGGGTGTGTTGCAGTAAAAGCCCTTCGGGGCATGGCCAATGATATGCTTCGCGTTTGGTATGTAACACGGCCATTTGACTCATTAGTATTACGAAGCGTTTCGCATCGAGTCGTACTTGTATCCGCGAGCCCCTAAAGGTACGTTTTCATATGATACTTGTATCTAAGATGTATGTGTCTTGTTCTCGTACTTGTATTTACATTTCACGCGTAGCACAAAGAAATGTAACCGATTTCTCCCCTTTATTACACTCGCGCGCCCTTAACCTCACCACATACGCACCCGAGTGTTGGGGTGTGGCGATGTTTGATGTGGCGATGAGGCTCCTGTACGAGGTGGAAGCATCTGGTACGTTGAATTCGACGACGATAATTGAAATGTAGCTAACGCAGGCTGGTATCGCGTGCGCTCCGTAGGCTGGTTCCCAATATCCCGCTTCAAGCGGTTGTGCATGGCGCAAATGGTGTCGGATACACCAGTTACCCGTACGCCACTGCACCATTTAGTCCTCCCCTCCCCTCCCGATTCATTCTTCAAAATTTCGAGACCACTCACTACTACACGGCCACCGGTTCCACTATATATAAATAGCTAGGTAAACAAAGAGCAGACAATTCAGGGAGCGCACCGCCGCCGCTCCACTTGATCTCAAACCTTTTGTGTTCGTCTGAACTCCCCTCTTCTCAATATCTCTCTTTCTCTCCAGCTACCTCTGGCACATCCACGCTTTTATCCAGCAACTCGTTCTCCTCAACCGGTCAACTTTCAAGTCCGCGTCGACCCATTGGTTGCCTTGGTTTGCTCGTCTCTTTCCTTCCCCTCTCTCTTTTCCGGGGAACGGTTTTGTCCCGAACTCACCTGTGCACCACTTGGCTGCACTTTACTACAACCCCTATCGCAACAGTGAAGACAGAGCCAGCGACAGAGCCAGCAAGAGTAATAGCTATTTCTGCACTGTCCCCTGCGAGGGTAAAAAGTGCACCACCGGCTGCTGTGGCTCCATTAAAAACATTTCCACCAACAGCTACAATATTATCAACGTGAGATCACAGCTAGTATATTACGCGAGGCGAGAGGACGCACAGTTGACAACGGTGCCGACTTGACCTCCAAGGGAGGTTGCATCTGTAAAGATAAATCCTGTTGTCGAGGCATAGCATCAGGGCGTGCAATAGGTGAATCAAAAGGAGATATAACAAACTGGCAGAGGTCACGCAGTTCGCGACAGAATCGGTGATTGATAAGGCTGTTCACACATTTTTAGCCAACTAAAGGGGCATTCATCATTTCTCGAAATGCACACCCTGACATTGTGGTTGGGGCTCAGGCTCGGCTTCATCATTTCTCGAATTGCACACAGCCTGACGTTTTTGGGGCTCAGGCTCGACTTTTGGTTCCAGAAGTGCGAGCGTGGTGAAAATGAGTCCGAACGTGGGGATAAGAGCACAGAGTGGAGCACAGAGTACAAGCGTGAGAGAAAAGGCGCCGAATGTGAACATTGCGACAGAAAAAGTAGTGATTGTGAGTATGAGAGGAAAAGCAATGAGTGGGAGCGTGGCGATACAAAGGATAGTGAGCGGGAGTATGGCGAGACCAAGAATAGTGAGTGGGAGTATGGTGAGACCGAGGATAGTGAGCGGGAGTATGATGAGACCAAGAATAGTGAGTGGGAGTATGGTGAGACCAAGGATGGTGAGTGGGAGTGTGGCGAGGGAAACAACACCGAGTGGGATTGTGGCAAGGGAAACAACACCGAGTGGGAGCGTGGTAGTAGTAAGTGTAAGTGTGAGAGCTTTCGCAACCTCCATGGCAGTGAGAGTGAGGGCTCGAATAGTGTGGATCACAACAGGAGAGGATTATAGGTTGTAGGCTCGGCGGGAGAGGGGTTTCCTCTCGGTTTACCGATCCATAACCAGGTCGAGATCCGAGGCTTGCGTCAGGCATCACGGTTCGTCAGGCGTGGTGCGATGTGGCGATGTGTTCCGCGACTCCTATCGTACTTTTACGGAGCATAACTTTGTTCACCCCTTGTTTCCGACCACGAGCCCCTACCTACATGGCGTCGGTTACCTAATAACCATGTGGCACATTCTGCCTGCATCACGCGCGGCACGTGACTGCGGTCAGCAAACATGGGGCGCAGCATATGTTGTTGTTGTCCAGTTGTCCAGCGCGTATCAGCGCATTTACCAGCAGCGTTATCTTTAGCAGATCAAAGATCAAATATATACTATAAAAGGTAATCCGAGCTCGTTGTAATGACGCGCGTCGGTTTCTCGGTCCGTTGGGGTCCGTGTGTTCAAAAATGGAAACCAATATATTTTACTCAGTGTCTCCACTTTCCGCTTATCTATTTTGCCTAAATCCATTGTTCCCTCCCGCGCAATCGCACGACGCGATCAAAACAACTTTGCCCGGATCCAAGATCTCAGATGACAGATACATAGCTCAACTGCCTCTATTAGGGGACATTCACAACGCATGGCCTCACTGGACTCAAAGAGACGTAGTAATTCACCATGTACTGCCTCAACGCAATAACATTTGTACTCAGCAAGGGGTCGGCGACACAGGAAGTACTGCAAAATTTTGGATCGATATCTATTGCCTCTAAAGCATCTACTTGCCACCATCGTTCCACTCAACCCCTTGTCTGTCTTTGCATTTACATGCATGAACTTTATCTCGCCGCTTCAAGTGTCTCTGTATTGTAGAGCAAGCTCTAGGACTAGGCTCAAAACCTCATTTCGGAGCATTCGGATTTTCGGAGCATTTGGAGTGCCTGACGCTGAGCGCGTGACTCCTTCTTTGGTCTTTTCTTTCATCTATACTTTCTCTAGCTACATTCTCTCCTGTCCAATGTCACTGTCATTACTACTAAACCATTTTCTTCCTTATTAATTGTTGGACAGACAATACTACCACCAGACATATAAAAGATAGGTACTCTTGACCTAAATAGAACAGGCAACTTCGGAGGGCAAAGGAGTCCCAGTTGTTCTCACCCAGTTCTGCACGCAATGAAGTCTCTTAGTTTTCTCTTTTCTTTCTCTCTCTTCGGGAACAGGTCCCAAACGATCTCACAAGTGCTACCCCCGGTAGCGCTTATATAGTATATGCCTATCTTTGGAGCGAGATATCACTTTCATGATACGCAAAGGGATACCTGATCACTTTTGGTCGACTCGTCAGCTGTCAGCTAGCGGGATTTTGGTCTCTGACTGCCCGCATGAATGATCGCGTAAATAATTGCGTAGGACACTTGATTAGGACACGGTGTAACCTAGAATTATTATACAATCAAGTGTCCATACTATATTGTAAATATGTTCTAGCTCATATATGGACGCGTGCTTGCTTATGTGCGCGTGCATACATGTACACAGCTCACTTCTGCTGTGCACAAGTGTATTTACACTTTGAAATACCAGTAATGTAGGCTGGCAGTGAACAAACATTTTCGTTTCCCACCCACATAGCGCACACACCCGCAGGTAAGGTGCTTTCCCCGCTAACTAGATGCGCAAAGCCGCTAGAAGTCGCTTGCGGATGCTCCGTTCTTTTCCGGATGCTCAGTCTCCTTCTCGAGTTCGAGCTTTTTTTTGTTCATTCTCAGTCCGCGGCTACTGAGACCCCTCTCGGCATCGACCCTAGAGAGGCACTCGGCGAGCGGCGTTCGCACATTCTGTCGCGCCAGGTGGAGAATCCACTCGCGGCGAGACGTCATCGGCTTTATTCCCTCCCGTCGGGGCACCGCCGCCTCTGCTTCTGTATCTGTGCCATCGCTGCTAGCACTAGCTGTTGGCGGCATCAACATGGGTAGTTGTGCTGGTAGAGGCGGAGGCGGAGAGCGCAGGCGGTGTAGTGGCTGACGTGCTGCTTTGGAGAGTGGGTGCGGTGCTGGGGCTCGCGAGCGGTAGGTGATGGGGTGATGGGTATCCATTGGCACGGCGGTGGGGAATGCGAATGCGCCGCTGCAGCCGCAATTGCTTCTGCAGCCTCGGACTCGGACTCGGCCCCTGATTCTTGCTGCGATACTTTGTCCTCATCTCCCGGTTCCACATTGGGGATCGCGTCGATGTTATGCGCGGAAGGAGCAGCGTTTCACGCCGCGAGTTTCAGCCACTTTTCGCACGCGCGAAGATCCGGGCGAGAAGCCGTCAAAGGCGAGCCAGGCGGCTGCAAAGTCGGAGTTGATGTCTTCGGGCAAAAGGGATGCTAAGACTAGGCGTCTGCACTTTAAGATTTGGGGGAGGCAGTTTCCTGCAAGGAAGAGGAAGGGAGGGAATGAGTGCGATAAGTAAGCGCATCGTATCGGGTGTGGGTGTGCAGGTGTGATGATGGAGGTACGTACGGGACCACTCGACGCGCACATCCAGCGATTTGTAGCCTTCGTTCGTGTCACTCGCGTCTGTGGACGATTCCCCTTTGGGCACAGATGGCAGAGGTTGCAGTTGGTACGAGGCATCCGTGTTTGTATCATGTATCATGCCTCAGGAAGTCCGAAGTCCGGGAAGTCTGGTGGGAAGCCGGGAAGCCGGCAGCCGGCAGACGAAGGAGCGGAAACGGACTCGGACTCGGCCCGCTTTACCGCTGCCATGGCCAACGCCAACCTTGACGCGTTCGTTTCACACAAGCTGCCCCTACCAGAGCCACTTGCAACATCTGCCGAGATCCACGACCGCCAATCTACTTTTATTGCGCGTGTTTTCCGAGCATCTACGCCCGAACAGGCCCGCAGTGCACATTCACATGTTCGTTGCGTTGTTCACGCAAAACGCCCTGCCTCTCATGAGATAATGGCCTGGCGCTGCATGGTGTTGAAAGAAGGTAAAACTGGGCTTGGAGGAGATGATGATTTCAAGATTGAGGAGGGCGGCGAGGATGACGGCGAGCAGTGGGCTGGCAGTCACGTTTTGAAAGTCATGCGCTCAGAAGCCATCATGGATGCAGTCGTCATAGTCAGCCGTTGGTACGAAGTTCAAATTATTGGTGTGCTGGCATAAAATTTCTAATCAGTGCTGGGCCGACCTCAGGTACGGCGGGATTATGTTGGGCCCGGTTCGATTCACCCACATCCAGGATTGCGCTCGGGAAGTATGTCAGGTTTTCAGAGTGGAAGACGAAATGCAAGACTGCGTCTCTACGCTGAAGAGCCTCGACGACATTCTTGCTGACCTACGTGATGAGCTTGCAAGGATCAAAGAAGCAAAAGCTGTCCCCAATCCGCGGTCGAATCCAGAAACAAGGTCACGTCCAACAAAGGACTACTCGGCCTTACAAAACAGTTTGGACGTAAGCAAGGCAAGACGGCAGATTTCAGCCCGAGAAAAGTCCATTGAAAGTGTCAAGAAGCTTATCAGTGAGGAACGAGAGGGATGTCCTTCCTCCATTTCTGGTCAGTGTGTTACTGCCCAGAGTTGTTGCGAACTACGGAACTGACCGATCGCGCAATTGATCAGCTACATGATCATATCATTCTTTCTACGGCCTTCCAACTTCCTGCAGCAGCAATACACCGAACACTAAGTTTTTCGATCTTGATGCGCTCCCTTGTCAGCAGCAGCGCGCTTTATATACGCAGTCCCACGAACACTCAACCGAGCGTCTGCACCTGTTTTTTTGTCCACAGATGTCTAACATTGAATACAAGTCTTCGTCTTCAAATGCTGCAAACCGTAAATCCACCGCTTCCGCTTCTGTCGATGGAGGTATTCAAGATCCTCTGTCTCGTTACGATCCCGATGCGGTAAAGTGGGCTTGGCGTAAAGTCGATTTGCACGTCATGCCCGTCGTTGTCTTGCTTTATTTGTCGTCTTACATGGACCGGTTTGTTCCTTTTCTACTATGGATTATGATACGCCTTCCAATCCGTCGGTCTGTTTAGCTCCAACATCGGAAACGCAAAGGTTCTTGGGCTATACGAAGGGCTACATTTGACATCCAACCAGTATACCATCGCGCTCTCCGTTTTCTTTTTTGGATACACTACCTTCGAGACACCGTCCAATATCATTTTGAAACGCATCGGTCCCAGGTGGTATATCCCAGCCATGGCCGTACGACTTGTCAGACTCGTACCATCATATCCGGCTGATTTTTCTGCGATGCAGATTGTTTGGGGAACTGTCTGTTCCTTGTTCTCTCTGGTGCACTCTTATACTGGCCTCGTCACTGTCCGTTTCTTCCTTGGTGTGGCTGAGGCAGGATATACTCCTGGCATTATTTATTGGAGTGAGTTTATGTAAATTCTGATTCTCAGCTCGAACAAAATTTTCCCTACAGTCGGCTCATGGTATCCACGCCCAATGCAGGGCCGACGTTATGCAGTGCTATACAGCTGTGCTCCTGTAAGTAATAATGCTTTCAACCCATTCAACTCATTGGGTTGATATTGCCATGAAATAGTTGACTGGCGCATTTGGCGGGCTTATAGCCACTGCCATCCATTCTCTCGACGGCACATACGGGATTCCTGGCTGGAAGTAAGCGCCCAGAGCTATGATTTGATTGCTCGATACAAAACTTGTTCCTATCTAGGTGGATATTTATCGTGGAGGGAGCTGCCACCGTCGGCCTTGGCATGCTTGCATTAATATTCATGCCCACCTACCCTGTTCATGCGTCTTTCCTTACCGAGACGGAGCGCGAAATTATCATCCTGGCTAACGAAGCTGACCGCGCTGTCAAGGCCCACGAGGACTTTTCTGGTTCTCAGATACGCACAGCTTTTACCGACCCACGGACCTATCTGTGGGGACTCATATACTTCAGCGCCTTTGTCCCTGTAGGCAGCATAATCTTGTCTCTGCCATCCGTTGTGGCAGGGCTGGGATACAAAGGCACAAGCGCGGCTCTCATGGCATGCCCGCCTTATGGGTTGGGCCTTCTCGCCGTTCTCACCGTCGGCTGGTCAGTCGATCGCTACGGACACCGCTTTGAACACTATGTTTTCGTAATCCTTATTACTTCCTCCGCGCTCATCGTCCTCATGGTCGCGACAAATGCTGTTATACGTTACGTCATGTTTTTTTTCGTTACGCTCGCGTATGTGCTCTGATTGAACGCATTCTTCATACGGCTCACCTTTAATCAGGTTTGCCCAAGTTTTGATCGTATTGGCCTGGCTCCCGGCAAACGTTGCAGGAACGAACAAGCGTGCCGCGGCAACGGGACTCAGCCTCAGCTTCGGCAATTTGGGTGGTGCAATTGCAGGCCAGATCTACCGGCCTGCATGGGCGCCGCGGTTTGTCCGGGGCCACGCAATTAACCTTGGATGCTATGCTCTTGCTCTTCTGTCTGGAACTGTACTATGGTACAGCTACAAGCGTGATAATGAGATGCGAG
>QFEA01000415.1:0-13113 GCA_003315975.1 Lactifluus echinatus | reverse complement strand
TACAACGATTCTAAGTGAGGCCGCGTGCGTGTTTCAAAACCTCAAGTCGTAAGGACTCGACTTTCATCATGTGACCGTGAGACACTACTTGTTATCAGATATCGTACAAGGTAAGTAACTAATTCGACCGCTAAATCTCCAGAGCTACATTCAAACCATGACAGCATGTCCTAGAAAGGTATAAGTCTGGCCCCAGCCCATGGGCCATCCACGTCCAGCATCCCCACGCACCACTGCAATCATTGTCAACCCTCCAGGCCAGGTCTCACATCATCTCAAGTCACATCATCCTTCTTCACCATTCTCACATGACCCTATGTCACGTGATTAGGTGAGTGACCAGATCAGTCACATGTTTAGGCGTCTAATCACAGCACATGATCACACATGACCAGGGTCTAGAATTAATCATGTAAGTCTATAGGCACGACTCTGCCTCGTTGTTCTTTGACGAAGCAAGTGCAACGTGGAGTGGCCTAATCATGCTATTAAGAGCTTTAGCTCTATACAAATTTAGCTGGCTATTCCCCATCATCCAGGCTTCCTGTTATACCCTTTTTGGGGGGTTCATCAGAGAGACCCCTTAACCAGGCCCTTCTGCCCCTGTTGCTGCTATTTCACTTGCTTCTCATTAGCAAGCCCTATGCTAATCATTGCATATCATTCTATCAACTCATAGGTGACTGCACCTGATTGTTCCAGCAACAACCATGCTGCCAAATGACATCATCAATGACATCACTGATGTTATCATGATGTCATAGGTCTAGAACCTGACATTATTATGACATTTCCGCAGTAACTAGCCAATCCATGTAACGTCCTGTATCAACCAACCACATGTTGTCCCCCTATCGCCCAATCAACGGGCCATAAGCGGAGCTTAATCCCAGTTTCAAATCTAAGTCTGAAGAGGTTATAAGACCCAAACTGGTGGCTGAAGAACCCCAACTTCAGCCAGTGACCTGGTTAAGTCTTCTTTACTCGCTCCGACCCTCGCTTCACTTAGTTCGTCGCTTCCCACCCTAACTTAAACAATTTCATTCTTATAAGCTTAAGTCAATTTAACATTGCCTTAGACTTACTTAATCCTCAATATAAGACTTAATAACATATTAAACTGAGCATGACATAAAGTCTTTTTTACTAAGGAAGATGCCTATTAAGAGTAAAAAGGGCACCCACCAACAGTAGAGAGGGGCACCCACCAAAAGTAAAGGGGGTGCTCACTAAGAGTAAGGGGGGGATATGTAATTATGCCACTAATTATCTGTCTGAGAGGGGATTATAATCATATTTACTGAACTCACACAACATGTTACGGTTTTTACATGCCCTTTGGACTTCTGCCTTTGACCCCCATCCACCTGAGTGTACACAATTGCCTAAAGCGTATGTTTTCACTAGAGCGTACTTACTCCGCTGCAGCGGACATTTCCCCGCTGCAGCGTACGAATTAGACTGTAGTGTACTGCTTAGGGGCCCGCTGTAGCAGGCAATCATGTATATAAAGCCTCCGCTTTGGACCCTACGTCCTTAGCTTTGGCTTAAGCTTCACAGAATCCAAACTCGTGCCATCTCCCCTTGTGAACTATTAAGGAAGTCATCTTTCCTTAATAGGTGTTCGATCTCATCTCTTAAATCGAACTTGGGACTACTTTGTTATACTAAGTCGGACTTAGTATCATCTAACAAAGTCTTCTCACATCACTGAGGTGCTACTCAGAATGCTTAAAGACACATCCCTCTGTCAAGGGAAGCTCACAGATCTAGTCTTGGAGCTGTGACGGTTAGGTCACATCTCAAGCAAGACTCAGTACAGAAGGCACTCCGCCTGAAGGTCCTTTGGGAACCTTAACATAAGCTGAAGCTCCAAACCCACTGTGTATGTCATACACTGAACGAAACGCACTTATACAAGTCACCAGAAGAAGACTTGAGGAACTTGGCAAAGAAACTAGACTTTTAGGCATCTTACTTCGCACTGAACCACCCACAGAATTACTCAGGAGTGGGGTATACGAACGATTCACGGAGATACAGCAGGAAGTTACCTACTTGAACAGGGTCTTCATCTTCCTGGTCACCCCTGTAGCTCAGAACCCAAGACAGAACCAGACCTCCTCAAGGCGAGGAGTACAGCGCACCCAAGGACGAAATTAGTGCCTTGGTGGACCAGTGATAGAAGTGTGCAAGAGCTTTTAAGCCAAGAGTCCCCTATTCACCCCAATCGTGCATGAACCAGCAATTGGCAGTTCTAGTCGTAAATAACTGCCTCCTACACCGAATAACTGCCCTCTTTGAGCGAACCAGAGAAATCCAGGAACTCTTAGCTCAAGCTAGACTTGACTCTGAAGCTAGGCTTGATCACAAAGTAGAGCTTTGGGGATTAGAGGTAGAAAGGGACCTGATCAGAGAAGTCCTCAGATATATCAGGAGGCGCATTCACCTCGACCATTGAAAAAGTGGCAGCCCTTAAAATCAAGTTTTCGGACGTCCACAGGAGGATCTACATCAGACAAAGATACTCCGACGACTTACCAGCTCATATTCTTGGAAGAGCAAAGTACACAACCTTTCAGAACATTGACCAGAACACCTACACGATTCCAGGAAAGGAGGATCCCATCCCAATCGAATTTATAAACAACCAGTGGTACTTTATCACATGGGACAACGAACGAAACTCCTACTTTGTCAAAGGGGTTTACGCCATTGAACCAAACACACTAGGTCTAGGGGTGTTTAGCGAAGAAGTCAGCAATATTGCGACGGCTCTTGGGGAGGCACTGGCTGAGTCCTCAAGAGAAGAAGCAATGAAAGTGGTCTAAAGCGACTCAGAACCTGAAGAAGTGAAGGAAGTCTCTGAAGGAAGCCCCCAGGAATCTCCTGTTAGGATGTCCACACCCTTGCCAACCACCTTCTCCCAACTAAGAGCAAGTGGACGAAATGTGTACTCTCTTCTGGGATCCCCTCAAAGAAACCCCTTTACTTCCTTAGCGGAACTTACCAGTATGGAAGACATCCCTGGAAGTGCGATCTCCTCTGCCACCATCACCAGAACACCAGCCCTGACGGCTACCACCATCACCCTACCTCCAATAACTGAACCACCACGAGGTGGAGGAGGAGGCAGGGGTGGAGGTGGAGGTGGAGGAGGAGGAGGAGGAGGAGATGGGGGAGGAGGACCGAACAACCCCCCTGGAATGCCTCCAGGGTCCCCTTTGATTCCTCAAGGAGGAGGGGGCACTCTCCCGATTGCAAATGGAGGACTGAAGGGGCAGCCCCCTGGCTCCTTTGATGGAGATAGAACCAAGGTGGACGCTTGGTGGACCAAGTTTAAAATCTGGTACATGATCAACCGAGGGACTGAAGTATTGTCAGTCCCTTACTCCCGAATTCTCATGATACTTAGCTTCATGGAAGGCCCACAAGTTCAGGACTGGGTAGAAGACCAGCTAAATTGGCTGGGAAGCAAATTAGCTCATGGAACAAACCCAAACCATGAGGCTCTGTGGACGACCTTCCAAGGGCATTTTTGGGACAAGTTCACAGACTCAGCAAAGAAGGAAAATGCTAAAGATGCACTCCTGAAGCTAACCATGAAAGGCGATGATATTGACACCTACATTAGCAAGTTTGAGTCATACATCAAAAAGGCACAATGGGACTGCACTAGGGCAGGAACTATTGAACTTTTTTGGACTGGTTTACACCGAGGAGTTCATCGGGAAATCCTCAGAAGATATACTGTGGTACCCACAACCTTGGACAAATGGGAGGAAGCGGCAAGGCAACAAGTCATCCTCCATAAAGAAATTGTCAATGCCGGATTAGGATTCAGGAAGGGGACCGATCAATGGAAGAAGCTAGTTCAAACAATGGGTAATCCCAAAAAGAAGCGAGGGCCAGATGACATGGACATCGATGCCCTAAAAGTTGACCCAGAAGATGATGAGAGGAAGAAGAGGCTCAGAAAGGAGGGCCGATGCTTCTTTTGCGAAAAACAAGGGAACCTATCAAGGAACTGCCCAAAGAAAAAGGAAGGCAATAATCAACCCTCGGGGTTGAAGCCCTCTAAAGCTAGAAAGGCCCAAGTGGACAGTGATGATGAAGGATGTTATGTTCACTTCCTTTACTGTACAATACTGGCTCGCATCCGGGGCCTATTCTTCTAACATGCCGATGGACTTTACCTTAGTTGCACTGGGCAATCTCTTTTCATTCCCTTGAGACGACACGCTTTACAGTACGGTATCTGATATGCCTCCTTTTGTCTGACTCACCATTTGTACCACCAGCACAGTGTCTTGACTCAGTAGCACGTAGCCTGAGCGCACTCATACTGGACAGCTCTATAGACGTACTTACTTAGTACCACACCAGAGGACGCTTTATACAGTAGGACTACATGTATATAAGCAGATGCTACGAAGGAGTACAGACCCTAAGTCTGTTCTCCTTGTGACAATACCAAGTCACGCTCCCCTCTCATCTTGTGCATCATCGCTCCAAGGGCCCATTGCCCTTCTCACTCGAAGACAGACTCCACTTAGCCCGAGGTCACGTATTCACTGACCAGACGAGGCTTTGCCGATATGCGTAGGACTTGCGCGTAACATTAGAACAGACTTCTGAAACCTGGCCTCCAAAGGAAAAGGACAAGCTACAGGACCACCCCTAGGCCTGCACTTCTACCAGAGAGTCACTCTACCAGAACTACCATTCGAAGCTCCATCGGTAGGACCACAAGATGTACCCAGAGACCAAATCCCCAGGGTCAAAGGCAACAAGACAGTATTTTACCTACCCAAGGGAGGGGAAGGATCACAAAAAGTGGTCGCACTTTGGGACGGCTGGTACGTGGAGAAAGCAGGAGGACTAGTTGCGCTCACATACGTTCACAACACCTGGTTCCTCTTCAGAAAAGAGTTCGACACCAGAACAGGACAATATATTGGAGGAGAAGCCTACAGATTACCCAAGCACCCAGCATTCAACCCACACCTTGACGGGTTTAAGGGAGAAGAGCTAACCAGAAGAGTAATCCAACCACTCCTAGAAGCACTAGAAGAAGAACAGGAAGGAGACCAGGGCGAAGAAACGACAGAAAACGAGGGAGAGATCACCCAAGAGACAACCACAGACGACAAACCAGAAGACAAGAGAATGTCACGAACAGTAACAGTCGCAGCAAGAACAGTCACACTACCAGGAGGGAGTGGAGGACCAGGAGCACCTGGAGACCCTCCTGGCAGAAACCCAGGAGATAGAGGAGCGCCACCACCAGATGGAGGACAACAAGCGGGAAACAATCCAGCACTGCCTGTCCAAGGCAACGGACGCATGGAAGGATGCCCACCACCCAAGTTTGGAGGAGATCGGACCAAGGCCAAGGCATGGTTAAGTTCGCTAAAGCTCTATCAGTTTGCAAACTGAAATACTGCGGTAATGACCAATGACCTGGACAAGGTGGCCCACACTCTAACCTACATCGAGGGAGAAAGGGTGGATGCCTGGAAAAGACGGATGACAGACTGGATCACAGAAAACAACATCCCCACACCACCGCATCTGACCCTGTATGAGGAATTTGAAGACAAATTCCTCACAGACTGGCATGACACCACAGAGCGACCTATGGCGGTACAGCGTATCACCCACTTGAAGATGCAGAACAAGGACATTGACAGGTTTATAGCCGAATTTGAGACGGAAGCAGAAAAAGCTGAATACCATCTGGATGACCCAGCGATCCATGAATTCTTCAAGAAGGGATTAGACGACTACAAGTTAGTGGAAACAATCACACTCCATGACAGACCAGAGATGTTATAGGGCTTCCTCGAAGCCGTGCGAGATAAAACAATAAGGCGTTACTCTGCCTTGAGTCACCTTGTATGCGCGAACAATACCTCTCCAACCTAGCTACTAGGTGAGAGTGTGTGCTGAGTGCTTTCCTGAAGAGATAGAGACGCTCCTAAGTCCCACTTAGGAGGAATAGAGTCTTGTACACAAGTAGAGAAGGGAACCAGATAGATTGGGCTTCGTCTTCAGGGATAGAAGACTCAGCTTAAGATATTACAAGCCAGTAAGTACGTCTACTTATACTACTGGAACTGAGGCAGTGTCCTAGGGATATGTAAGCAGCTGCACTAGTAGTCATCCCTAATGACTACAACTACTTATGAAACACATCTGAAACCTTCCTGAGACGCGATCAATGATATACATGAAACGGATACGAGATACAACTGAAACACATCAAACCAGGGCTGTGTCCATCACTGATGCCATGCCATCAGTGGCACCGTATGCGCCCTGTAACAAGAGACTTGGGCACAATGGACTGAAGCTGCAAGGAGGAGACACAGTGAACTGGCCAGCCTCAGGGATCTGAGAAGACCATTTTTCGAACGCAAACCCAGACCAGGACAGTGGCAGAAGAGGCAATTCCCAGGACAATTCAATGGAAGAAATCCACAGGGACACTTCCAATCCAGGGACCTGAATGCCATGCAAGTGGACGCCCTTAAAAAGGCAGTCACGGACCAAGACAGGGAAGACTACCGCAAAAGAGATGCATGCTTCAACTGCAGAAAACAGGGACACATGTCTAGGAACTGTCCAAGACGCAATTCACCAGCAAAGTTGGCCCAGGTAGAGGAATCCAAAGAAGAGCTGGCCCCAGAACAAGTGTTCCACTTCCTGCAAGGATTGGACGACGAGGAATACCAGAAGGTCATCCAGCAATGGAACCAGATGCAGAACGAAAAAGCAGAGGGTTTTGGCCAAGCCTGAGCAAGACGGCCTTTGCTCAGGCACTGTTTCAGCGCGATGTATTTATGCCCAGGATTAATGCAATGAGATTACCAGTATTATTCCAAACCGCACTGAAAACGGCCAACCTTATCGCCTTTGTGGACAGCGGAGCAACCGAATGCTTCATCAGTCAAGAGTTTGTAGACAGACACAAACTCAGAACACTGTTACTGGCAAAACCAAGACGATTACACAACGCGGATGGGACATACAATAAGAGTGGTACCATCACCAAATACACCGATCTGGAAGTCGCCACAGGAGAACAAACGCACACCCTACGGTTCTACATCGCGGAAATGGGTGGAGATCACATGGTTCTTGGATATCCCTGGTTTGTAGCAGCAGATCCTAGACCCAACTGGGCACAAGGCACCTTTGACGCAACAGTAGTTATTAAGACAGCTGGGGCAGCAACACCGAAAGGAGGAAAGTGCACCAGAGTGGCAGGGATGCACACCACTATGGTACAGAACCGACCCTTTCTGAAGAAGGGAGAAGAAATCTTCATGAGATTCGGAAAGACCACAGTCGCACAACAACTAGTGGAAAGAGCAGCGCCAAAGAAAGAAAAGAAGTGGTACCAGATAGTACCGAAGCAATACCACAAGTATGCCAAAGTATTCAATGAGGAAGCGGCAAAGCGATTCCCAGAATCTAGAACATGGGACCACGCAATCGACTTAAAAGAAAAAGCCCCAGACACCATAGATTGCAAGATATACCCTTTGACAGTGGAAGAGCAGGAGGCGCAAAAGAAGTGGATTGACGAACAGCTAGAGTTGGGATACATTGTCCCCAGCAAGTCAAGGTACACGTCGGCCTTTTTCTACATCAAGAAGAAGGATGGGTCCCTACGACCAATCATCGACTATAGGAAGCTGAACCAGTGGACACTGCGCAATAACTACCCACTCCTGCTCATCGATGAACTTATAGATCAACTCACGGCCAGAGCAGATCAGAAGGCAGAATTGTTTACCAAGTTGGACGTACGATGGGGATACAACAACATCCGCATCAAAGCAGGAGATCAATGGAAGGGAGCCTTCAAGACCAACCGAGGCACCTTTGAACCCATGGTTATGTTCTTCGGCATGACGAATTCCCTGGCGACGTTCCAAGCCATGATGAATCACTTATTTAAAGAGTTGATCGACGAAGGATACGTCACGGTGTACATGGACGACATCCTGATACACACCCCCAAGGATTACACACTACACAGGAAAGTCGTGCGCAAAGTACTCCAATTAATGGAAGACAATGATCTGTATCTGAAACCAAAAAAGTGCACCTTCAAAGTGGACAAAGTCAAATACCTGGGAGTGGTGGTATCAGCTGGACAAGTGGCTATGGACCCGGTGAAGGTGGAGGGCATCCGCCAGTGGAAGACCCCAAGAAACCTGAAAGATGTCAGGAGCTTCCTAGGATTCCTTAACTTCTACAGGAGATACATCTGCGGATTCAGCGCAAAGGCAGCCCCATTAAACCGACTAGTAGCCTACTGCGCCAAAGGACATAAATTCCAATGGAAAGACGAAGAAGCAAAAGCATTCAAAGAACTGATTGCAGCAGTAACAGAAGCTGTTAAGGTTCCCAAAGGACCTTCAGGCGAAGTGCCTTCTGTACTGAGTCTTGCTTGAGATGTGACCTAACTGTCACAGGTCCAAGACCAGATCGTTGAGCTTCCCTGGGCTAAGGGATGCGACTTCAAGCGTTCTGAGTAGCACCTCAGTGATGTGAGAAGACTTTGTCAGGTGACACTAAGTCCGACTTAGTGTAACAAAGTAGTCCCAAGTTCGAGTTGAGAGATGAGATCGAACACCTATTAAGGAAGGATGGCTTCCTTAATAGTTCACAAGGGGAAGTGGAACGTGTTTGGATTCAATGAAGCTTAAGCCGAAGCTAGGGACTTAGGGTCCAAAGCTGAGGCTCTATATACATGAGTTTCCGCTTCAGCGGGTCCTAAAATGTACGAATACACTATAGGCGGTCCGCTCCAGCGGGAGTCTCCAATCTAGTACAGTAAAGCAACGCTGCAGCGGGAAACGTCCCCACATGGGCAAGGTATCCCAACTTGGAAGGAACCGTAAGGGTTCCTCCCCAAACAGAACCAAAGCGTAGGTAAACAGGGTCAATCACCAATCAGGTGATGCTGGGTCATGTGACCCGAGGTCACATGGCCCGAGAAAAACGCGTAACAAAAGAAAAAGTAAGTCATGTAAGGTAGGAAACCGTAACAGAAGCACCAATGCTGAAACAGCCAAACTTCGACAAACCATTCATTGTAGATACCGACGCATCGCAGATCGCGATCGGAGCGGTACTACAACAACAAGATGAAGAAGGGAGACTACGACCAGTGGCATTCCTATCCAAAACATTGGACCAGCAGCAAAGAGGATGGGACATCTATGACAGAGAGCTCTTCGCTGTGGTCGAAAGCTTATGCGTCTGGAGGAGATATCTCTTAGGGGCACGACATCAAGTGCTGATTAGAACGGATCATAATAACTTACAGTACTTTAAGAAGCCCCAGAACCTGAACCGGAGACAAGCCAGATGGATGCAGGAAATGGCAGATTACGACTTCAAACTAGAGCACCGCCCAGGGAAACAAAACCAAGTCGCCGACTTCCTGTCCAGACCATTCATAGAAGAAGAGAAAGATAACGAGGGGTTGGTAATGTTACCACCAATGCGATTTGCCAAGCTACACTTCCCAGAGGAGCTGGAACAATGCCGAGAAATACTCGCCAAGTACCATGATCACATCACAGCTGGACATCTGGGAGTAAAGCGCACACAAGCACTCTTGAACAGGCAATACGAGGGGAAGGGCATAAACAACTTCGCAAAGCGGTACATGCAGGGGTGTGCAACCTGCCAAGAAAACAAAGTGCATATGATAACAAAGAAGGCGCCGACTTATCCCTTGGATGTACGACCAGAGAAAGGACCATTCCGGAGTATCTCACTCAACTTGATCACTGACCTGCCTGTAAGCAATGGATATGACTCGGTGCTCACTATCGTGGACCAGGGATGCTCCAAGGTGACCAAGTTCATTCCCTGCACCAAGGAAATCACTGCAGAAGGTGTCACAACACTTTACTACAGACACCTGATGCCATTCTTTGGCACTCCAGAACGAATAATATCTGACAGAGATCCGCGCTTCGCATCCAAGTTCATGCAAGCACTATGCCACCTCACTCGGACCAAACAGAATATGTCCACAGCATACCACCCCCAGACGGATGGCCAGACGGAGCGCATGAATCAATGGCTGGAACAATATCTCCGACTATGGGTGGCAGATGACCCAGCAAGCTGGGCAGAGTTACTACCGGTCGCGGAATTCACGCATAACAGCTGGCCCCACGAAAAGACTGG
This sequence comes from Lactifluus echinatus, assembly GCA_003315975.1. Lineage (NCBI taxonomy): Eukaryota > Fungi > Basidiomycota > Agaricomycetes > Russulales > Russulaceae > Lactifluus > Lactifluus echinatus. The sequence goes on along the minus strand of QFEA01000415.1, from coordinate 2,892 downwards.
CTACTCACCCCACTACCTCCTATTTGGACACAACCCAGAAATCCTATTCCATCACGACTCAGTCGAAGTGCCAGCAGTGGAAGATCATCTAAGGAACCTCCAAAAGGCTAGAAAGAGCGCCACAAGGATCCATCAGCGCCTCGGCCCATACACCACCATCAGGCAATTCAAGGAAGGTGACCAAGTATGGTTAGATGGACGCAATCTAAAAACGCACCACCCCAGTTGCAAGCTAGCACCTCGGCGATATGGCCCTTTCCAGGTAGAAGCCAAATTAGGTGAAGTCACGTACAGATTAACACTCCCAGAACAATGGACCATCCACAATGTATTCCACGTCGACCTACTATCCCCTTATGTGGAAACCGAAGAACATGGGGTGAATTATGATCGACCGCCACCAGATATCGTCAATGGGGAAGAAGAATGGGAGATAGACCGCGTTTTGGACACTCGAGTCATAGGACGAAGCCACAAGCGTCAATATTTGGTTAGCTGGAAAGGCTTTCCAAATTCGGAGAACTCCTGGGTGGACGCGGACAGCATGAATGCAGAGGAGGCCATAAATGATTATAACGCACAGAATAAACCAACGAAGCGCCGAGGACATCGCAGGACTTAAATAGGGGGTAATTTCACGATCCAACGCAAATGCCAGACAACCTACTTCCCTTTCTTTGACGCTTAGCAGCTACACAAGTACACAACTACCCCAGTTCCATCGAAAACATTCCAGCACACCAACGGACACACTTCATACAACGATACATTGACACCTCGCTCCCTATCCTCGCAGAAGAATTAACCAGCGCACACCCAGGGCAATTCGAAGACTCGTACCAACACCTCCTATACACCGTGAGAATATGTCTACTCCACCTGTACGAGATGGCCCAACAGTCCGAATTGGGGGAGAGACAATTATCCCCAGACCAAGTACCCCTAACGCAGCCCTACCCACACCTCCAAGAATCCACACACCTCCCAACAGTCCTAACACCCTCACTACACCCCAACCAAGAAGAGCTGAACTTGCAGCTCGAGTACCCAGCCTGGCCGACTCCGCCTACAGCAGCACAGGCAACTATGATAAGGATGGCATGGACAGACCGCACGCTCTCATGGTTACCAACCCAGACACCACAACAACAAGAGAACAGCCCAGAGCCACCACCCCCTTCTGGAAGCTGCAAGAGAAAGAGGTCATCGACCTCACTGACACCACTGATGATAAAGAAACCCAGGACCTGAGTGAAAGTACCGACGCAGAAGTCCAAGAACTCTTCAGAAAAGTGGTCATCAAACCAACCAGTGATGCCATAGAAGCCCTTATGGGAACACTGGAAGAGCTAGATGATGCGGACGACTTCAGAAGGGCAGAGAAGGGACTCTGGATGACGGACAACCCAACTCAGTGTCAGAAAGTGGCAGCGGTAGCCAAAGAAGCAGCAAGCGCAGGGCAACCAAGGTTGGGCAAGCACAAGAGGTCAGAAAGGGATGAACAGCTAGTAAACACGCAGAGATGGAAAACACAGGCCAGAGAAGCAGCAGAGAAGGTCTGGAACGAGCACAAACAAGAAGAAGAGATCGACGACAATATGATAGAAACCCCCATTGACCCCACATTTTACCTGGAGACCGATACCAACGAAGATCTCCTGAACAAACAACTCCCCTACACACACCCCCGACACCCCTACGTCACTAATACCCCAAAGAACCCGGCCTACACCACACGTATGATCACTGACTACAGGGGCGTGTACATGACCGCCAGATTCCAATCCCTGGACCTGAAAAGGACGCGTCCGGCGATGCGCCTCACTATGGGATGAGGCCAACCAATCTGGGTTATGGAGCTGACAGCCAGACCTAAGGTGACCCCAGGACCGAACCTCACGCCTTTCATACAATGCCTACTGGAAGAAGGAGACAAGCACACACCCTATGTGGACAACGCCATAGGATGTGTCAAATCCCCATTCCTACGCGGCGAACTACTGCGATGGCGCAACATGGACCATCTCTTCCTAGATGCACAGGAGGATCTAAGACACTGGGCCAAGCGCGCACACAAAGCTCAGGAAAAGCTGAAATCAGCGAGACTCCTATCACGCAAGTATGGCGCAGAAATGGCTGAAAGCAAGAAGCGACTGGAGGCAGCACACGCCTATCACCAGCTCTGGCTGCACCTACAGTTCATAGCACGGAATGGCGATCCCACCATTGTCAGAGGAGACCCTGGAGTGTTCCAAGCCAGGCTAGACGCAGCAGGAACCCCATTTGCCATTCCCAGGTTCGATACAGCCACTAGGAATGCTATGGCCAGAGACATCGACAACTGGTGGAGCCCTGCTAACCTAGAACGTTGGGACAACGATGCCTCAGGCATGGAAGACCAACAAAACACTACAAACTGGGACTGAGTCGACTGGGACAGTCGACGGACTAGAAGGGGGGTAATGTTACGTTCACTTCCTTTACTGTACAATACTGGCTCGCATCCAGGGCCTATTCTTCTAACATGCCGATGGACTTTACCTTAGTTGCACTGGGCAATCTCTTTTCATTCCCTTGAGACGATGCGCTTTACAGTACGGTATCTGATATGCCTCCTTTTGTCTGACTCACCATTTGTACCACCAGCACAGTGTCTTGACTCAGTAGCACGTAGCCTGAGCGCACTCATACCGGACAGCTCTATAGACGTACTTACTTAGTACCACACCAGAGGACGCTTTATACAGTAGGACTACATGTATATAAGCAGACGCTACGAAGGAGTACAGACCCTAAGTCTGTTCTCCTTGTGACAATACCAAGTCACGCTCCCCTCTCATCTTGTGCATCATCGCTCCAAGGGCCCATTGCCCTTCTCACTCGAAGACAGAC
>QFEA01000409.1:0-14773 GCA_003315975.1 Lactifluus echinatus | reverse complement strand
ACGTCCCTCCGATAGCGCCAGGAGTGATACCTGACATGCATGGGTGGCACAGACGTGGTTTCTTTTCCGCCCGTAACAATCGAATATCTCCCTGACGATGTCCTTCTCGAGATATTCGACATGTATACGTTTTATTACCAGTATGTAGCCAATAAATGGCTTAGGTTAACACGCGTATGCCGACGATGGCGAGCCATCGTGATTGCATCGCCCTACCGTCTCAATCTGAAACTCACACACAAAGATACAAACACTGTGCCTCTGAAGGAGATATTTGATCTGAATCTCTGGCCGCTCTTACCCATCGCCATATCCGATATGGAATCACCTCACACATTCAATTCAAAACAGAGTCGTTCAGATAACATCGTCGCCTCACTCGAGCATCGTGATCGCATATGCCACATTTTACTTTCAAACGTGACCAAATCTCTGTTGGAACAACTCGTCGACGTTACGCAGAAACCATTTCCGGCATTGACAGACATCAGCCTTCATTGTGTTGGCAAGCCGGGGTCTGTGCTTCCCGATACCTTCTTGGGTGGATCCACTCCACGTCTACGGTATCTCACCTTCTCACAAGTTCCATTTCCGGCATTACCAAAACTCCTTTTGTCTGCTTGCAACCTCGTCGATATATGGCTTGAGAAAATTCCACATACCGGGTATTTCTCACCCGAAGCGCTGGCCTCTTGCCTTTCTGGGTTGGTCAAGCTCCAAGATCTCAACATTGACTTCGAATCACCGGGATCCCGGCCTGCTGAAAGCCCGCCTCCGCTCAAGCTTGCTGTTCTTCCTTCCCTCACCCGTTTCACGTTCAAAGGTGTTTGTGAATACCTTGAGGATCTCTTAGTCCGGATTGATGCGCCTGTTATTGAGAAGATCGATACGGAGTTCTTTAATCAGATCAACCCCGACATTCCACAGCTCCTCGCATTCGTCGGTCGTGCAGGGTCATACAAATCATTTAAATGGGCCGACCTATCTCTTCACTTGGCTACGATCCGTCTTCATCAGATTAACGCACCGAGATATCCATATCGTTACTACGACCCTTTCCTGACAGTCAGGATGGGGTGTAACGGGTTCAATTGGAAGGTCTCATCTTTAAAGCATGTGTGCAACCAGTTTCTGCCTCTCCTCTCCACTGTGGAATGTCTTGTCATCAATCACTATAGCTTTTCATGGCACAGAACACACGAACACGAATGGGAACACGAACTGGACCACAGGCAATGGCTGGAACTTTTTCACCCATTTATCGCCGTACAGGAACTGCTTATACATCCCTTACTCACTCGCTTCATCATGTCTGTGCTGCAAAAACTCACTATGGACAGCGACTCAGGTGTGTTGTTACCTGGACTGCAAAGCATCTTCATGGAGGTAGATCAGCAATCCGACTCATTCCAACAATCCATAGACCATTTCATCACTAAACGTAGTCTCTCCAATCGCCCCATCACAGTTCACCCGTGGACAAGGTGACTTACATACTAAGGCAAGCTCTAACGAGATACATCAGGGCGTCCGCAACACCGACCCAAGTTAATTTATCTGATAGTGGTCTATCTTTTTTTGGAAGTGAGTTTATTGTCCCAAACTCGAAGAGCAAAGAGACTAGTTACAATGTAACTACAAGTGATAAAGAGTAATGTTAAAATCATTTCATGTTTAGAGAGGGCCGAAGCAAATGAGAAGAAGAAAATGGGTTGACACTAGCATCAATCAAGGATACTCATGGAGGGTCTGGTCTCGGGGGCAGAGGGTGGAGGAAGACTTAGGAAGTGTGTAGGAAGTTGCAAAGGCTGTGGGCACCTTCCCATGACATGAAGAGAGAGGAGATGGTAAAGGAGGGGCAGCCATAGAGAAGATGGCGATGAGGTTGGGTAAGGGGGCAGCATTGAAAAACATGCACTGGTGAATTTACCGCGATCTGGGCAACGGCCTCGAGGCCACTCGACTGCGGATCGAGAGCCATGGAGCCAGTGCCCGAGGAAAAAGGTGCAGTATTGAATTTGAGAGATGTCCCACCACTCCCGTCGGTTTGCATAGACGATGCGGTGGTGGCGTGCCCGTGGGACGGTGTTTGTTGGGAGAAAAGAGAAGGGCCGGGCAGCATGTGCCTGCCTGAGAGAGACTTTTCCTTGCCAAAGCAGGGTTCACGAAGAAGTTGTGCTATGCTTCTCGAGGCTTGATCCATCTCAATGGCGTGAATCTTGCCTCGGCACTCCTATCCCAAACACCACCACTCGGGGCAATGGTGAAAGACCTGGGCCCATTTCGAGATGGGGGGTCTGATTGCCATCACGCCTTCAGGATGGGGGCACACCACGAGCTTGGTAGGTGGGGGCGTGCCATACGAAGAGACAGAGACAAGCCCATTCTGAATGGTCGATTCTACCTCGTCGATGCATATGAGGACATTTTCAAGTTTGAGATCTGTGGTATAGGGAGTGGGTCTGGGCTGAGGAGAGAGAGAAACGGATCGGTGGAGGGTGAGATGCGCACCGGTGTGAATGGCCCCACATAGCGGTGCATGAAATCGAGACCAACGAGGATTTTTTTGTGATCTGTCGCACAAGATGCTGGGGAACGCCGTTTCCTCCGAGGACTTCGAAAACCATGCAGACATGGGTTCCATGGGGACCCTTGTGACGGAAGTGGTTGAAGAAGGAGATGACGTGTATCGGCCAGGGTGGGTATGAGAGGGAGACGGGGTGGGATTTGGGTTGGTTGGAAAGAGGGCTCTTGCGAAGTGTGGGCAGGGCTTGATGACATGCTCGACTATTTGGGGGTTGATTCCAGATTCCGGGCAACTGGTGGGGCGGGAGGCGAACATGGCCCATGATGCGTGGATGAGGCAAATGAGGGCCAAAATCGCTGGGCCATGCCGTGGACAGACGTTGACACTGGGCCGCCTTGGCCCACTGCTCGAAGCTTTCTGGATTTTCTGCGTCAATTTAACCAATTCAACTGTCGGCCGGTCTTCGTGTGGCTGTCCTTTACGCGGTGTCTGAGAGTTGGAATGTTTCCGCCCTTCATGGTGAGTTTTCGCTCCCAGGCCGTCATACTCACAGCGCAATCGAGCCGGTCATAGCTGCGCTCGACCCAGCCTTAAGTGTCCCTGCTCTCCCCCAGGACGACAACCAAACAACATCACGTGATATCATTTTTTTGTGCGCGCGCGCACCGCGCACTGTAGAATTGTTGTCTGTTGTTGACTTGATGATAATTACATGACAAGAGCAGCAGACAATGAGTAGATAATGTAAATCAAGTAATAATTTGAATGCAGATATTTGTCGTTGAGGATAACAATGTGTGGGCTTGGTTCTTGATCCGTTGATCATGTGTTGGCATCACAACATGAGGGTTGTGTCCGATAAAACAGTGCACTGGCGCTCTCCTTCTCCCATGTTGTTGGTGACAATCCTTGAGTTGAGTTAATCTGTTGCTCTCGGCTGAGGCAGCTCTGTGCAAACTGAATGAGTGCATTGACGCGTCGGAATCAGAAGCGTCCTTCAATGTTTGAGTTGGACAACTGTTGTCTTGCTAAGCTGGCCCATTTGGATGTGTAGAAGCCTGGCATGGGGTTGGTTCTGTCTCTTCACGCTTTCTTTTGCGATATGCTGCTGTGTTAGTCGCATCACGGTCACGACAGGATTTGAATTTTTGTGTTTATCACCCCAGATATTAATGTCATCACCAGGGAGAGTGTTTTTGCAGGATAATTTCCCACATTTATCAGAAGAAGAGCTCATGAAGAAGACAAGTATTGTGGGCCAGGTCAGATATTTTCGTAGCGTACGCGTATGCGTACATGTGGCTTTGGACATCACGTGCTTATACCAAAAAAGGCAACTCACGTGATATTGTTTGGCTGTCGTCCTGGGGGAGAGCAGGGACACTACCCAGCCTTTGACCTTGTCCTGCGATCAGCGATACACCGTCGTTCGCAAGCTCGGCTGGGGTCATTTCTCCACCGTCTGGCTCACCAGGGATGCAAAGTCCGTCTCCGTCTTATCTTTCCCCTCCTTTTCCCGTTCTCACCCGTCTCGCTCTAGATTGAACCATCACGTCGCCCTCAAGATCGTCAAATCCGCTCCTCGCCACACCGAAGCCACCCTCGACGAGATCAAGCTCCTCCAGTGTCTCATCACCTCTACCACTCCACCCGTCCACCCCTCCTTCCAACCCAAATCCCACCCCGTCTCCCTCTCACACCCACCCTAGCCGATCCCACGTCATCCGTCTCTCCATCTCCATGGGACCCATGTCTGAATGGTTTTCGAAGTCCTCGGAGAAAATCTACGAAAAGGCGTTCCCCAGCATCTTATGCGCCAGATTGCAAAGCAAATCCTCGTTGGTCTCGATTACATGCACCGCTATTGTGGAGCCATTCACACCGGTGCACATCTCACCTCCACCAATCCTTTTCTCTCTTTCCTCAGTCCAGAGCTTCCCCTCCCCTCCTATACCACAGATCTCAAACCTGAAAATGACCTCATATGCATTGACGTAGTGCCCGAATGGGCCCAGTTCCAGTCCTCCAAGTGGTGGTGTCCGGGATAGCAGTGCCGATGATAAGATGCATGCCGTTGAGATGGATCAAGCCTCGGAACGCATTGCAACTTCTTCGTGAACCCGGCATTGGCGAGAAAATGACCCTCTCAGGCGGGCACACGCCGCCCAGCCCTTCTCGTCTCCTAACAAGCACCGTCCCACGGGCACACCACCGCCGCATCGTCTATGCCAACCGACAGGCGTGATGAGACATCTCTCGAATTTGGTACTCCACCTTCTTCCTCGGCCACTGGCTCCTCCCGGCCCTCGATCCGCAGTCGAGTGGCCTCGAGGCCATCGACGGGATCACCGTAAAAATACCTGATCTTGATAATGGTAGACGCTCGTTCTTCGTAATGTGTTTATGTGTTGTGTTTACTTTTACCGGATATCCAAGCGACCTGGGTTGACCATCACTTTACGCGATATCCAAACGTGGCAATATCGCTGCCCGGAAGTCATTCTAAGCGCAATGGAGCACAAGTGCTGATATTTGGAGTGTGGCTTGCGTGGTACTTCCTCCCTTTACCTCTTTGACCCACATGCTGGGTCGCGGTGTAGCAAGGAAGATCATATCGCGATCGAACTTGTTAGCGAACTCCCACAGTCTCTCGCATTTTCCGGCAAATATAGCACAAGGTTTTTCAACTGCAAGGGTAGGTCGTCCGATCTCTTTTCGCTCAACCGTTAGGGAAAAAATATATCAACTTTTCCCAGGCAAACTGAGATATATCAACAAGCTCCGCTATTGGCCTGTCGAAGATACTCTGCATGATAAGTACGAGTTCACACGGGAGACCGCCCAGGCAATTTCCTCCTTCCTGAGCCCTATGCTGCACCTGAATCCAGAGAAGCGCGCCGGAGCGGGCGAGCTCGTCCACCATCGCTGGCTGGATGAGATCGTCGTTCTGGACGGTGGCAAGCGGCGACGCGATTCTTTCTCTTCCGCGCGATGGATGATGTCGACCGCACCTTGGACGACCTCGAGCTCGTTTGCCGACGTCGATGCGCTCAAGCATGTCGATGAGGATTCACCTGTGACAATCGACGATTGACCGGCGGCTGCCGCCTCGCCTCTTTCATAGGCCCAGCCCAGGTCTTCCTGCGACCCCTTGCTCCTAGACCGGACCTACCCTGAGGACCTTGTAATTTACTTGAACCATAACAAAGCCGACGTGTTCCTCTTGCAGCTGAGTGCTGTTTTACAGAAACGGAAACACAATGTCAACGCCCTCTTGACAGTTAGCACCGAATACCGCTGCACCACGTGTTATGAATGGTATTAGGTACTGATGCGCTAGGAGTTTTTTTTCTTGACAATCAATAAAGTGATTGAAATGGATATTCGCACGATTAGCCATCTTCTTAAATTCCAGCTGTCGGGTGCCGGCCGATGAGCAAATAGATGGTTTTTCCTGGAACACGGCTTCAGAAACCTGTTCAGTAAATAATCCATTGATTACGCTCTTGAGCGTGAAACAACAGCAAATCTCTTGGTCAGGAATAGATAGACTCTTCATCACGTTGTCGCGAGGCGACGTGAACAACGCAGCGACGATAATTTCTCCGCAATCACCCATATGGATTGAGAAGCCGTCTAAAACACTGGGAATTGTCTCGATTCCCTCCCCAATTCCCACACATATGCGCATGTGGTGGGAAATCTGGTCCATGGTGGTACTGAAGTCCGAGACATAAAAAGCAGACTTTATGTCCAATGACAGACGCTGAGATATGGCAGCATACTGCTGCTCCAGTGAGAGTGGTTTTTCCCTTTCAGAAATCGATGTGTGAAGTAGTTTGCTGATTGCAAACTTGAGAATTTCTTTTCGGTGCTTTTATCGCCATGGTCATACACTGTGCCCCATCCGAAAAATGGTGAGACAATGATAAGATAAGAGCATGAAAAACGCGTGCAACTTACAGTGGCCGTCCCATGTACACGATGCATTTTAATGTGGTGACCTGATCAAGTGTCTTGTACATGTCAAGAATCTTACAATTTGACATCAGCTGATCAAAGCCCAGTTCAGTGAATGGACGAGGCGATTGCAGTAGGTTTTTGGAGACACACCTAGAGGGATCAAGAGCATGGGGAGGTGCCAACATTGAGATTTTTCCGGTCGTCGAAAGGAAAAAGGTGAATAATGAAAGATGAGATGGCTGGTGAAGGGCGCTTCAAAGTCCAGTGAATTTGTCCAATTTAAGCAACTGAAAACAATTGGACAAATTTTACTGGACTTTGAAGTGCCCTTCACCAACTATCTCATCTTCCATTATTCACATTTTCCCTTTCGACGACCGGAAAAATCTCAATGTTGTCATAGTATAACCAAACAACGCCATGAGGAAATTGCACGCACGGGAGAAGGATTCTGATTCATCGCTGGTGTCAGATCTAGGAGCAAAGAAATTGCGAACAGCGAGGTCGGGGGACGGGAAGCCTAGAACATGAATTAGTGGATATGAATGTCAAAATGGGATGAGACATACCTTCATTAGATGTTCGTGGGCAGATAGGGATCAAAAAAATGGCGACGGGAGAATTCGTCGATCAGACGCGTCTTTCCCATCCCAGATGATTGAATGATTGGGCAGAAGCGTGCGTAATTTCGTGCTTCATCCATTTGCTGCGAAACATGTTTTTCCAGCCCTTCTATCACGTTCACATCAATGAACGGTGCGTTCCAAGAACGCTCGGCAGCTATGTAATCATTAAACACAGAATGTCATGGTCTTGGCATTCAGGACTTGCCTTGTTTCATCGAAGCGTCCGTTGATCGTGGCTTGACGTCTATAGGAAACATGGTCTTTGTTGATATTTTCGACAGGACAAGAACAGGTCTCACGGTGGTGTGGACGTGTCGTCGGCGATTCAGTCCAAAATATGTCTTAAAAAGAAATCATTCATAAATGTTTTACCGAGAGCGAGAAGCTTACAATGATTAAAAAGTTTAATCCAATTCTCGTCGTTTTGATCCTTTAAAGCCTTTTTCACCAGTTCAATGACCTCTGGTGCAATCTCGGAGGAAAGAATATCATCAGCGTTATCTAATGAGACAAGGCCTTTAGGACTTGACCTTTATCCTGTAGGTCTCCCAAATGATGGAGAGGGTCTGGACTAAGATCGCAGATGTAGGCATCCGATCAGAGTGCCCAATGCCCGAGTCCTCGAAACGTTTCCTGAAGTTCTGAATCATGTCTATATGCAGATATTTGGAAACACGCCCAGTGTCCGCTGCCACGAGATTGCGTTCTACAACGTTCTCCATTGGAACTGGAGGCACATGTTGGTAGGCGCTTGTTGAAGGAAGGGCCTGGGGTGGGTTGCTTTGGATGGCTGCGGGTGGTAGGCTTAGAACGTGTCCTCTCCATCATCGAAAGGAAAGATGGGCACAGGGAATGGAAACGGCGAACGGCAAGCAAGCAAGTATACGTCCGCGATGACGACAGACCTCTGGCGTGCAAGTTCAGATCTGGCGGTGAACAACGAACGCTCACGAACGAACGAACGACGCGGGCCCTGCAGGTGATCCAGAGCTGTGCCGGTTTTAAACGTTCAAGTTGGCCCTAGCACAGAACCAGTATGAGATGCTGTAATCTCAAACTCAAAGTCACACACACACACACATCCCCGTCGTGCCGTACCCCCGCCGCTTTAATCGCATACGGGCCCGGAGCATACATTTCGCAGATCAACCGGACACTGTGCCGGTTGCCGGTCGCGGATCGCCCTGAGAAGCCCAGCTCAGCCCCCCATTCGGTGCTTTCTCTCAGCCTATGTCAGGAACTAGTAGCACTGACTCAGGCTCGTGTCGCAGTCGCAGTCGCACGCGGGCCGATTTCACACAACACTAAGCAATGCAACGCCAATGGGGCGTCAGAGTCAGACAAGCGGGGGACCGGCGCTCAGAAGCTGCACTGCACGTCATTCGCGTGCACACATGTGCGACTCCTGAATTCGAGCCAGTGGCAGCGTCGTACGATGTGTGTGCATTGACAGTGACGGAAACAGAGCTACAGATAGCAGATAGCCGAAATGACAGCGACAGCAATTTGAAGACCTGCGCAGTCGCAGCGCGAAGAATAAGCCTAAGGCTAGCCAAAACCTCGGACAGAGAGAGCTTGCTGGGTCGGCGGGTTCGATGGAAATGCACATCTGGTTGCTGTTATGCAACGCTGGACGAGATCATATAGTATCGGTTTCTATATATAGTGGGACAAAAGCTGACGAGAATAAAGAGCAGCAGCGCGAAACAAGATGCTGGTCGGATTCTTTCACATGCGAGGGTGTGCACCGTTATTTAGTAAAGCTACATAGGGATGCATGATTGTGCTGAATCAACAACCAGGAGAACTGTCCGTCCTAACAATCCAGTACCTGAAAGTGCGCCAAAACGTATCAGTCGACTTGATCAACACGAGGTATCCACGAGCCCACCATAAGCACACCCTCCTCTCACATGACGGTCCTCATATCTTGATAGTGGAGAGCAGATGTACGGCGGGTCATGCTTACACGGCGAGAATGGTCCGGGCGTATAGCGGCGCTTCATAATAATACGCGCCACAAGCTGTGGCATGTTCACGATGGCGGTCTTTCCCGGCTTTACCTTGGCACTAGCTGCCTGTTCCGTCGCATCTGGGTCCTCCCCAAGCTTGAGACGTAACAATGCCTGTAGCTCGCGTCCGCGCTCTTTTTCACGTTTGCGCACATGACGAGCCTCAGCTCTCCGCGCTTCCGTGTACAACAACCACGTCCGGATCGTCTTTTCATCAGGCTCATCCAACTGCGCGGGTTCGCCAGGGGGGGCTTCCGTGTCGTCTGCATCAGCACCAGCGCTCACTCCCCCACACTCATCGAAATCAGCAAGCTTTGAAGGCACAGGCGGCGCCATACTGAGCCAGCTGGCAAGATGTTCCGCACGCTTCGCATGGAAAATTTCGTCTTCCTTTGCTTTGCGCTCCGAGACCCAGGTACGATGACGCACGCATTTGAGCTTCTCGAATTCGTGCGTGTTGACAGGTGCAATTGCCTCTCGCGAGAAGTTCAGATTTGGTTCGATCGCATGCGTCTCGGTGGCCTCGATTTGGTTCGATGACACGGCCTGTATTGGTAGGAAGAGCCCAAGACCACTTCCACGTGGGGGCGATGCTGCTGACCATTCCGACACTGGGGTTTCGGATACAATGAGGCTATTGTCGGGTTCCGCACGGGGTAACGTCAGTAATGGCTGTCCAGACAAGAACGGAGATTGAGGTGTCGATGTCGATTTCTTATTCCCCGTGATATCCTCCGGGAGCTCTGCAAACGACCGCCGTGATGGGGACATTGGGACAGGGGAATGATTGAGGAAGTCCTCGACATCATCGCTGAGTTCCAGAAGCGTGCGACGTATAGGTGGCGATGGAGGGATTTCCTGCTCGAAAAAGCTGGAATTCAACGAAGATCGCTGGAGGACCGCTATCGACTTCCAGGGCCAAAGGTCCGATAGGGGGGGCATCTGGAAATGTTTAAGTCTCCTGATTATAGGGGGTGGTGACCTGTGAGTATAGTTATGGGGCTCTGAAAAACGTTTGACGTTTGAAGTTTTGGCTCTGCGCTCTGCGGTTTGATAGCTCAGGTCCAATAGCCCACTCTAGCACATCCAACGGGGTATCGACAGGAGAGGTGTGGCACGACGGAACCAGAGCGTGAAGGCCATCATGTTGAGTGTCAATGTCAAGCTCTTCCGAGTCCGGGCTGGGGAGGGGAAGGGAAATTCGGCGTGGGAACTGAAAAATGAAAAGAGCCCACCCGGAGGGCGAGTTGCGGGAGGCTGTGTGCGCCCTCAGAGTCAGTCAGGATGTAGGGGGGTGAGGAGTGACAGATCGAGAAAGAGCTTACCGCCCGACGATGGCTAGCAATGGCCTAGTAAGCCAGTGGACGGTATTCCCTCGCAATTCGGTGGCGCGACGAAGGTATGGATCATCGACAACCGAGCACTTGAGAGACCGTCAGGCGACGACACCATTCAAGATCGAAGTGTGACTCCACTACAGAATCTAGACAGAGTCATCCTATCGCCGTCCGCGGTCTGAACACCCAGTGTACTACGGCGGATAAGGGGTGCGACGAGGGATCGCGACATAATACCTGACACGTCCAGGGTGCCCGCAGAACGTGAGCCTGTATCATCGAGCGGGAGATCCCATATCGGTGAAAGGGGAGTGAGTAAATCCGTGGGGTGAGGTTCTTCGGGAGAGGATGACTGTGATTCACTGTCAGGCACGTCTGAATTCACATCGTCGTCAGAGTGGGCGTCTGTGTTTTTATCAAGAGTACAGCATGGGGTAGAGTCTTCCGGGAGGGGGTGTGGCAGCATGGGAAGCGAGAGCGGAGGGGAGAGAGGAAGATCTTGAGAGGACGGATGTGAAGTAAGAGGGCGTCGGAGGCTTCTGTCAGATGGGCAGGGACGCAGGGGAGGGTTAAAGGGCGGAGATGAGAACAGACGGGTATTCCTACGGCATGCGATGAGGAATCTTCGCACAGAGCAAGAAGCGGGACGGTGTGCTTTGGATCAGAGTCGGTGGGAGGGGGAGAAGGATAGATATGGTTGAGTTGGTCGGTGGAGGGAGGCAAGTTGGGGGTAGAAAGGGTCCAGATGCCATTTGGATCAAACGTGGAAGAGTCATGGGTCTTGGACGTGCGGATGCGATTTGGGGTGTAATAGGATAACCAAAGATCGGCAGAGCAAGGATGAGCGCTGAGATAGAGATGCATGCTGAATTGAAACCGCGATGGAGACGATATCGCGATGGCAAGAGAGTCTCGTGATGAAACAAAGCGGTTGTCGGTGAGCGTCATGGTTTTCACCAATGGTTCGAACAGGCAGGCGGGGCTGTCAAGGATGGTAAGGTTGCGACGCCAAAGTTTTTCAGGATAATAGGGATGACTTACAGCAAAATTGAGGTCAACTACAACATGGCAGACGAGAGAAACCTGGTGCATTGCACGGCAGCAGAGTGTGTCGTTCAGCAAGCACAGCGAAAGTGAGAAGCAAAGCGAAAGTTGGAACAGCGGCGAGGCGGCGGACAAACAAGACCAAATAAATCAGATTGAGGATCGCATCGCCCGGGGTGACTGGTGTCATCGTTCTATCCGCTCACTCCTTCTAATTTCCGCTTCGTTTCTAGCCGGACAAGATTTCCTACCACATCCCATCCATGCGGCCGATCCTATTATCAATCCTCTGCTGATTCAATCGAGTACCCCACATCTACCCAGACCCGCAGTCGCGAGTGCGGTGATACTGTGTCGAAGTGCGCTGTTGTCGTCGTGGGTGTTGGGAGGGCAAGGTAAGCTTGGGAGCGTCGAGGCTCTCAGTGCCAGCATGCTTGCCAGGCTGGAATGGCCAAGGCGTTGGCTGACTCAGTCTGGTAGGCGATGGTGTGGGGCTCCCGGTGATTGAGGGTGGGGTTCGGGGGCACACCCTTGGGCTAGCTCCAGGCACCTTTTCATCCCTGTGAGAGCAGGTTTTGTAAACGTTTTGCTGAGAGAGAGATGCTTACCATGAGTAAAAAGATCAATCCAATCCTTCTCCTTTTTATCCCTTAAGCCCTTTCCGCCAGTTCAATGACCTCTGATTTTCAATCTTGGGGTTGGAGAAAGCACTTTCTTCAGTTACTTTTAAGGGGATAAGGCCTTCAGGAAGGGCCACCCCCTTATCCTTGTAGGTCCTCCAAATGGCGTAGAAGGTCAGATATAAGGTGGCAGATAAGGACATCAGATTAGGGTCGTCAATGCCATCGTCCTCGAAACATTTCATGAAATTCTACATCATAGCTAAATGCAAATCTTGGGAAATACGCCCCATGATTGGAACTGGGGGTCGATATTGATAGGCGTTTGTTGAAGGGCCTGGCAAGTGTGGATTTTCTATTTCAGTGTTTGATTTCTTTGGATGGCGCCCAGTGATAGGCCTAGAACGTGTCCTCTTCTTCGTTATCGCTCATCGGAAAGAAGGGCAAAGCAAAGCACACAGAAATGGGAAATGGCAGAGGCAGCAGCAAGGCAGCAGCGAGCAAGGTTCTCATCTGTTCCCGGATTGATTGTTTCTGTTTTGGCCGGCTTTGTTCATGTTTGCTGGGTCGCATACAGGCCACCTTGGCTTATTGCTCGAAGCTTCCTGGATTTTTCTATGTCAATTCAACTGTTGGCTAGTCTTCATGGCTGTCCCCTGGTGAATAATCTCAAGGCTGATGGATCATTGAGGCCCTTCCCCACGTGGTGACTGAACAATTGGAATGTTTTTTCCGTCCTTCATGGTGAGCTTTCTTAACTCATCTTGAGCTCGTTCATATTCCGCGTAGTCGATAAAGCTACGACGCAAGTTTGCTTACAGGACATTCCAGGCTGTCATATCCATCAGCGGCTCTTCTTCGTCACGCTCACCGCAATCGAGCCAGTCATAGTTGTGCTCAACCCAGCCTTTGATCCTCGGTCCTGTGATCAACGATAAGAAGAACGCCGATCGTTGTAGGAGTCTTTCACCATCGTGGCATCTCGGTTCACGGATCGTTCTCTTACTCCCAGTCTATCATGACCGAGGATGAGGACGACTGGGAGGACTATTACAAGGGCACCCCCGCCCACATTCTCAGGTGGCAGATACACCGCTGTTCTCAAGCTCGGCTGGGGTCATTTCTCCACCGTCTGGCTCGTCAGGGATGCAAAGTCCGTCTCCGTCTCATCTTTTGCCCTCCTTCCGTTCTCACCCGCCCCGTTCTAGATCGAACTGTCATGTCGCCCTCAAGGTCGTCAAATCGGCCCCCCGCTACGACGAGGCCGCCCTTGATGAGATCAAGCTCCTCCAGCGTCTCACCACCTCCGCCTCTCCTCCCCACTCCTTCCAACCCAAATCCCACCCCGTCTCCCTCTCACACCCATCATGGCAGCTCCCATGTCATCTCCTTTCTCGACTACTTCCGTCACATGGGCTCCCATGGAACCCATGTCTGAATGGTTTTTGAAGTCCTCGGAGAAAAACCCCTCGGTCTCATGAAGCGTCACCAACGAAAGGGCGTTCCCCAGCACCCTATGCACCAGATCGCAAAGCAATCCTCCTTGGTCTCGATTATATGCATCGTTGTTGTGGCGTCATTCACACGGGTGCGCATCTTACCTCCACCAATCTTTTTCTCTCTCTCCTCAGCCCAGAACCTTTCCCTCCCCTCCTATACCATAGATCTCAAACCTGATGATGCCCCATATGTATTGACGACGTAGTTCCCGAATGGGCCCAGTTCTCTCACAAGTCCTCCGAGTAGTGGTGTTCGGGATAGTAGTGCCGATGGCAAGATGCACGCCGTTGAGATGGATCAAGCCTCGGAACGCATAGCACCACTTCTTCGTGAACCCTGCATTGGCGAGAGAAAGTCCCTCTCAGGCGGGCACACACTGCCCAGTCCTTCTCTTTTCTTCCCACGGGCACGCCACCGCCGCATCATCTTTGCCAACCGACGGGAATGGCGAGTCATCTCTTGAATTCAGTTTTGCACCTTCTTCCTCGGGCACTGGCTCCTTCATGGCCCTTGATCCGCAGTCGAGCAGCCTCGATGCCGTCGACCTGATCACGTTAAAAATTGCTGATCTTGGTAATGATGCTGTGCGTTCGTTCCCCGTAATGTGTTCATGTGTTGTGTTGACTTTTATCGAATATCCAAGCGACCTGGGTTGACCATCAGTTTACCGACGACATCCAAACACGGGAATATCGCTGTCTGGAAGTCTTACCGGTCGCGCTATGGGGCCCGAGTGCTGATATCTGGAGTGTGTCTTGTGTGGTACGTCCTCCCCTTTCCTCCTAGGGCTCACATGGGTAACCCCATTACTGACGCTCCCAGTTGTGCGCACTCCTCGCTGGCGGGGATTACCTCTTTGACTTACAGGCAGGGTCGCGGTATAGCAAGGAAGAAGATCACATCGCGCAGATAATCCAATTTGTCGGCGAATTCCCAATCTCTCGCATTCTTCGGAAAATATAGTACAAGGTTTTTCAACCGCAACGGTAGGTCCGATCTCTTTTCGCTCAACCGTTAGGGCGAGCTGAGACATCAACAAGCTCCCCTTTTGGCCCCTCGAAGATATTCTGCATGATAAGTACGATTCACACGGGTGACCGCCCAGACGACTTCCTCCTTCCTGAGTCCTATGCTGCGCCTAAAT
>QFEA01000408.1:2721-15111 GCA_003315975.1 Lactifluus echinatus | reverse complement strand
CAAGGCCCACATCGTAGATCGTGGAGAAATTACCCATACCCTTGCAGAACGTCTCGTGCTCTCCCGGGTTACAAATCCTTTCATTGTGCCTCTTAAGTTCAGCTTCCAGTCCGAGCAAAAGTTGTATCTCGTACTCGCGTGCGTGCACCATCCCTTGCCTTGTCACATTTCACCCTTTCTGATCGGTCGCTTCTAGATTCGTCAACGGAGGAGAGCTTTTCCACCACCTCCAACGCGAGCAGAAGTTCAACGAGGAACGTAGCCGCTTCTACAGTGCAGAACTTCTCCTCGCACTGGAGCACCTCCATGAACTTGATGTCGTCTACCGGTGAGTGTTGCGCTTCTACGCGTGTTCACCATCACCCATACGCTCATCACTCGCACCGATCACGTCTGTCAGGGATCTCAAGCCGGAGAACATCCTCCTCGATTACACTGGGCACATTGCTCTATGTGATTTTGGCTTGTGCAAACTCAACATGAAAGACAATGACATGACCAATACTTTCTGTGGGACCCCAGAGTACCTCGCGCCCGAGATTCTCACAGGTGCTGGGTACAGTGCGCTAACCTACCCTTTTTCGCTCGGTGATCATATCTGACCCTAACACCCCTTCAGACCGGACAATCGACTGGTGGACTCTAGGCGTGCTCTTGTATGAGATGCTTGTTGGTCTGCCTCCATTCTATGATGGTGCGTCTAGCCCTTTGTCTGGTGTCAGCCGATTCATCGCGTGTTGTTGAAACTACCCCCTTCTCCCATCCTTTCCAGAAATCACTGACAAGATGTACGAGAAGATCTTGCGTGATCCGCTCGTCTTCCCGGACGAGGTCTCGCCGAGCGCACGGTCGATTTTGACCGGTCTGCTTACACGCGACCCAGCCCAACGACTAGGCGTAAACGGCGCCGAGGAGATCAAGCGCCACCCATTTTTCGACAAGATCGACTGGCAGCGGCTCGCGCAGAAGAAGATTCAGCCGCCTTTCAAACCGAGTGTCCGTAGCCCCGTAGACGTTTCCAATTTCGACACGGTCTTTACGGCAGAGCAGCCCCTCGACTCGGTGGTGGAGGGTTCCCAATTATCCCAAACAGTCCAGGCGCAATTTGAAGGTGCGTTTGTTTGAATATCCTCCCTTCCCCCCGTTGTTTTGGTTTGTGGTTTGTTCGGGTCTCAAGGGGAAAAAAAGAACCGAAATGGGCACGTCTTGTATCTATATGGAAACTCACACCGTTCCTTGCTTAGGTTTCTCGTATAATGCGCATGGTCTCACCGCCCTCGCGAATTGAGACCGACCTGATCCAGGTCTAGCCCCTCCCCGCATCATTTCATCCGCCCCTGGTCCAGCCAGTCTGAGCCAAATTCTTTTTCGTCTTAGGGTCCGGAACTTGTTTTTTTTTTAGTTTTCTTTCCACTCTTTCGCAACTCAAAATCTCTTTCTGCCGCATATGCTCCCAGCGTACTCCCTAGTTGTTTAATAGACGCTTGTCACTCATCGCTCATTATTCCACTCTCCCGCTCGCTTCGCCGCTTGCTTTATACAGCACGTAACCATATTCCCGCGTATAGTACCCTTACGATTACAGTCCCTCGTTTGTCATATGTCGTACAACTACCCCTCTCTTTACCTCACTCAATCGGAGTTTGTGTTCGTCACAATAAATATACAGTAACCGTAAGTTGGGTACAAGATGCATGGATATAGGCGTGATTAATACCCATATAGGGCTTCTGTCTATTATAGATCCTAGGCAACGAGGTGGTATAAGGTCCAGACCCAGCCTGCACGCCCGCCCAGCCGCTGCACGTGTGCCTCGTCCTCGTGCTTGTCGCACGGATCTTCCTCATGCTCGTCGTCGTACAAGTCCACGCGCGAAACGTCTACAAAGTCAAAGAACGGCGGTCGACGGGCCGGGTGCGTCGGCGGTGCGGATGACGTCGATGGCGCGTAAAGGGACAGCGCCTGTCGGACGAGGAGCCAGGCAAGGTACATGAACGCCATCACGAACAGCTCGCAATACAAAGATACAAAGTCGACTGCGGAGAAGCGGGGTACGATGGAGGACCAGCCTTGGACTACGCAACGCGGCACAGGGGGAATTTCTGGTCAGCTCCGAACACACAAGGCGGGTGCGTACAATTGAAGATCACGGCACACGATGGACAAAACAGGGAAATAGGAAACAGAGACGCACAGAGTATCATGGCCGAAACTGTGGTAATCTGTGATGTGATGTGGTGTGTGGTCACGAAAATGGCATGTCAGCGAAACGCGTGAAAGAAGAGGGGGGCGTTTGAGAAGGGGAGGGCGGGAGAGGAGAGCAGTCACACGGTACGCACCACGAAAGCAGGGCCCCACGGCCACGTCCACCGCGCACGGAACTTCATCTCCGAGAGCGGCCTGCCTTGCGTCTTCCACGCGGCGCGGAAGCGCCAAGAAGCAATCCCGATGGACAGCCACGCGATCTGCACAACACATCAAGGAGACGGGGCATCAGCATCAGCATCAGCACGTGCATCCATCGCATGTAGCAAGCCATGATGTCGATACCTGGTTAGACACGCCAACGAGATTCTGTAACCAGCCCCACAGCTGGCCGCTTCCGATAAACGAGCTGCCGAAGCACAGAGCACTTATGCTGCTCGTCAGAAACAGCGCGGGAAGCGGTACGCCTCCGCGCGTTGTCCACGTGAACAGAGACGGCGCTTGGGAGGCACCTGCGAGGCCATAGAGCACTCGTGTGCCAGAAAACATGGCATGATTGCTAGCAGAAACCACGGAGCTGAGGACAACGGTATTCATGATCGATGCGGCAGTAGCTGTGAGATAAATACATGTGAATATTAAAGCGAGAGACTGGAGAGTCGTGTGAAAAACGCACTGGACCCGAATTTCTTAAAAACAACTGTAAAGGGTGATGTCGATGCGCTCGTGTTGGAAAGATTTGGGTAATCCCAGGGAACTGGGCCCGAGAATCAGTGACAAGGTAAAAGGTTGGTGAAATGAACCATTGCACACCATTCAAGCCAATTAACAATATACTCAAGAGGTAGAAGAGCAAGATGCTGTCAAAATACATCAACTTGGGGTCTCCAACCTAGCAGGACTACACACCGCCAAAACACAAATTTGACGACCCGAGGCATGTTTTTGGTGGGGTTCTTTGCTTCTCCTGCGGTGATTCCTAGGCTCTCCGTTCCACCGTCTGGATTAAGAAATGAGATTGATCGGCGGATGGTAAAGAATCAACGTGAATGATCACATGCAAAGCTGGCTGTCAGGAAGACGCGCGCGAATCCACCAAATCCGCCTACAAATGGCGCGCCAGGGATGGTCCAGTTTTCCAAACCAATGAAATGGTGGTTGCGGTTGACGCCAACATTGACAAGCATGCCAAGGAGAATAAAGACAACGATAGTAAAGACCTTGAGCGAAGACAACCAATACTCTGTTTTGATGGTCATCACAGGCCCGTGATCCTAGAAAGAGGGAGAGTGTACGCGCCTAACTCTCCGTACGCGTTAACATGGAAGACGTTAACAGATACGAGGAATATCCAGAGTGCGAGACTGAATGTCCACGAATTAGGAACATCCCAAAAATCCAGTACTAATTGGGCAGCTGTGAGGTCCGAAGCGACCGAGATGGCACAATTAAACCAATAGTTCCACGAAAGAGCGAATCCGTAAGCCGAGGAGAAAAATCTGGTGGTATAGGTATTGAAGGATCCTATTGTACGAACAGGTCAGCGTATGAACAGGAATATAGATCCAGCAGAGCGCAGGAACTATGTTAGCCCCGAATAGAAACGGGATATAGTAACGATAAGCGTTTTCTTATCTCCTTCCCAAAGTGCTCACGGGATCTGCTCTCATAGAATGAACTTACCTGGAACAGGGTATTGAGTCGCCATCTCACCTAGGAGAAGGAGAGTGACATAGACGACGAAGCCAACAGTGGAGTAGCAGATAAGCATGCTTGCTGGTCCGCCTTGAGCTAGAGACCGCCCAGTGCCTAAGAAAAGGCCAGTGCCGATTGTGCCTCCGATGGCAATCATCTGCACTTGGCGCGAGGACAATCCACGATGGAGAGTGCCTAATGTGTGGGCTGACTGCCCGGGATCAATACCCACGGAGACATCACCGTCTCTGTGGCAATCTACATCATGCTGTGAATGGAATGTGTTGGGGCAGCTGACTGTGCCATAGCTGGGATTGACGGCAAAGTGGGGATGGGGACGTATGAGCGGGACTGATGGTGGGATGTGAGACATGATCAACACTTACCTGGGGATGTGGTTTGATAAGGAGAGACCCCGAATGACCCGAAGCCGACTATCCCCAAACTCGCCATTCTCGTGACTTGCCAATGGCCACCACAGTCTATTACATTCGCTCAGAGTATGACGCAGAGATCGACAGGGTTCGCTTATTGCAGGAAACTGACCAAATCGATGACCCGTGGCAGTCAGAATCTTCCGCTGCAGGCTTGAATAGGTCGACCCGTCTCGCCCGACCACCCAAATTTGTCCCTGCTCTTTTCGCTGCACCCTCCATCGAACCTGCGCCGACAACATCAACAGGTGGCCCAGTTGACGTGGCCGCCTGGTACAGCTCTCTCACCCGCCAACAGGATGCCACGCCCGCACAGCAGCAGCGCCGACCTTCCACATCTCGCTGCGACTCTCCGCCGCGGATTTCAGAGGCTAAACCTAAACATACTACGTCACCGCCTCGACCTCGACCTCGACATACACCCAACCAACAAAAGCAACAACAACCGCAAGATCGGCGACGTGCCGCCGACTGGTTCATCTCACGCGCAATATCCCAGTCGGTTTCGGCACCGCCGACGCCGCCTCACGGTGCTGGCGGCGGCTCGCTCGTGGATATCCTCGCGCGTAATCCGCCAACAATTGAAAAACCCCTCCGGCCTCCTGTCTTTCTCCACCTGGGCCCCTCGAACAAAGGATGGGCGATGCTGCAGAACCAGGGCTGGTCCGAGGGCGAAGGCCTAGGCTCTGCCAGCAGCAGCGCCAGCGCCAGGAGGAACAAAAGGCAACGTGATGATCACGACGGTGACGCACACGTCCGCCGCAGCCTCATCGCCGACGCGGACGAGACAAATTCACAGATAGAGTTGTCCGAGTCCGAGAAGAAGGTAACCGGAAAGCGCGCCATCATTGCGGCCCGAATTCACTCCCTACCTTCGACGCCGTCTCGAGTGCGAACTGTTGCTAGAGAAGCTATCAGCGATGACGGCGATGACATCGTCGAAGCTCTTCTTCGCCAGCCCTCCGCCTCCGCCTCTGCCCCGGTGTCCGTGATCGACCTCACATTATCCGATACCGAGGACGAGGACGAAGACGAAGACGAAAAAGGAGAAGGTGATCAAGAAGAGCCTGATGGTGATGACGATGATTCTAGCCACAATAGTGGCAGTAATAGTAGTATTGGTGGTGACACTTCTCGTGGTGACGTGCCAGCAGCCACCGCCACATCTACACTAATGGGCGACGAGGACGACCGTCGTGCGACCCAGACCGCTCTCCTCACGCCACTCCCGACAGTGCTCAAATCTGACCGCCTCGGCATTGGCCTCAAAGTTAAGACAGTCGGCGGCCCCTATCGAACCTCCGTCAAGCGCGTGACGCACAACGCTGCCGCCCTCGCTGCGCACGCCAAAGCCAGCGAGGACATGCGCCGCGCGCAGCAGCAATTCGGAAAGGGACGAAGAGCGTTCTCCCGAATTGAGCGACTCGAGCGAGACTCTCGGCAGAGCATGATGGCCTATCTGAGCGAGCCCTGAGCAATATTTTGGACTTTTGCATGCTGATATTTTTTCACTGTACTTTGTTTATAGATTGTTTGTATAGATACAGCTGTTTACATATTGCGAGTCAAAAAGACCATGGCACAGTCAGAAAAGGAAATCTCTATGCATCGTACATTAAAGTGAATAAAAATTGGTCCGTTGGGGGACGGGACGGGGGACCGGGACACTATCACGCGCGCGGGGTATGAGCATACATTCGTTCTTATCTTTCACCGGCGCTCGGGCGGACGATTGGAGAATGGGAAAAAAAATTTGGGTGTAGATGGACGTGACCTGCAAGCACCCGTCGCTTTTGTTCTGGAGCATTCGCGACAACGAACTGAGGGGGAAAACCGTGGGCGTGGCAGCAAAAGAAGGAAGACATCAAGATTCCTGCCATGACCCGCGCACTGTCTCGCACTTGACTTCGTCAACGTAGAGCCTCAGCCATTGCACCATCTCCTTGCTGATCTGATGACACCGCGTCAGATCGAGGCTCTTTAGCCGCAGCGGCCACGAGTAACTCGACGCGTTCGGCGGGACCGAGTGCGAGCGCCCGTGGGAGACCGCGTGCGTGAGCGCGTGCGTCGGGTGTGGTTGGCGCACGGTGAGAGCAGAGTAGGACGTCGGCGCCGGGAGGGTGAGCATCGGCGGCACCGCTTGTCGCGGGTACGCGCGGACATGGGCCGGCAGACGCGACTCGACAAATGTGCGCAGCGCGTCCCAGTCGAGCGTCGTGCACCCGTCGAGGCTTAGCGTCTCGAGTTTGGGACAGATCCAGGTTGTCGTCGCCGTGGGAGCGGAAAGGCTCTGTAAATGTCGAATCAGAATCGGACAAATGACCCAATTTGGGTTGCGGATGTCGCACGCACCTTGATCAGACTGGAGGAAGCATCCTCCACGTCTACGAGTTCAAGAGTCGTCAGCGAGGATGTCCGACTGAGAAGCTTGACCAATTCCAGCTCGCTGAAGAAGGATGCCTCAATTCTCAGATGTCGCAGTGGCAATGAGGTGAGCGATTGACGCTTCAGGTGATTGAGTAAGGACGTCACGTTGTCCATGTAACACAATGCGATCTTCTCAAGCGCAGGAAATGAGATCTGGCTAAGAATAGTCCGCGTGCGTTGTATACCCGAGTAATGAAACGTCATTTTGGTGAGCCGCGGTAGCTGAATCATGTGCGATGGGAAACGCTTGTCGAGGTGTGGCTCATGCACGTACATCGCGCACGTTTCAGGGTCAACGTCTGACATATTTCGCAACGAAAGCTCTTCCAATTGCGGGGAAGCGCGTAGGATGTCAAGAATGACGTTTACGGCTGGCGCAAAATGGTTCCAATAGCCGCCAAGCTCTAAAACTCGTAATCCGCGAACCATGCTAGGATCCCATCCAAAGTTGAACGAGTTGAACGAACACACGCTTAGCCGAGGAAAGTGACCATCGAATAGAGGGAGCGGGGGAGGAGAGTAGTGGTCATCTTGCATGGAATTGAATACGCGGACCTGCAGAACTTCGAGCAACGGGGCCTTGTCCCTACAACGTGACAAGGCTGCGTGTGCCTGCGGTCGGGTAGGAACTGACAACTGAAATGATTTCCACCGCCATATTGAAGGGTACAGGATATCCATCGCGTGGATAATCGCCTCGGTCGTTCCACCCCTGCCGTCCATCTGCGGACTGAAATTGATGTCGACGTGAAGCGGTACCGATTTCGAGCGCGACAGCCGCCGCCGGGCCTTGTCCAGAGAGACGTGGTTGCTCACCGCCACACGGGACCATAGGACGGGGGTATTCATCGCGACATCCGCCCAGTATCGACACACCAACATGATATTGGACAGCATAAGCGTGTCCTCCTCCTCTGCCCCAAGGACGCCGATGGTGAAAATGGAAGCCAGCAGCTCGCTCGGCAAGCGCTGGATGGGGGCCTGGAGTCGCACAGCCTGCTCGAGGCTCCTTTCGAGCTGCTCGTGTTCGTTCATGAGGGATGCCATCTTTGATTCGAGGGAGGAGAGCGCTTCACGGAGATCCGGGATGGAGGCTTCCGGGGCGGTTCCATCACGCGCGTGGTTTGATTGGGGAACCGGCGTGTTGTAGGAAGCGATATTGCGCGCAATCGCTGCACCGGACCCTCTGCCCAACGACACACTCGCCGTGCTCCCCGTTGCTCGGGTAAAAAAATCGGCCGGAAGCCGCATTCGTCGGTGAGGAGGATGAACGGAGAGAGAGATGGGGTCGATCGGACTTGTGCTTGTGTGAGATGGCGAGACCCGAGACATCACAGGCGCTACTAGGTCCTCCCGGGACGCAGAGGCAAATGTGGTATCGATGGTTGAGGAAGGTGGGGGACAAACTACCGGTGAACGAGACATGATGGCAATGTGGACCGAGGGGATGTGGAATAATGAAGAGGGGCGTGGACGTGGACGTGGACGTGGAGGGCGTGGCACTGAAACACAACCGGCCTTGATATTGAGGGGGTTGGGTTATAAAACGAGGAAGGTAAAGCGAGGAGGACAGGACAAGGAGGGGTGGGGGGTATCACTCGACTTATGAGGCAGACATGAGTGGCCGGGACGCTACGGAGAAGAGATGGCGGGAGAAAGGGTTGAGAGACAGAGACATATCTCACGATGATAAATGGTGGTGGATAGGATTCTGCGTGTAGTGATTATGACACGCACGAGGCCGACAGCGTGCCCAGGTTCGGGCGGCGGCAGCCTGGAGAGAAGAGTAAGCGCGCGAGGGTGACCTGCAACGTGGACCGCCGCGGTAAATTGAAGAGGCCCACGAGGCCCACGAGGAGGGCAACGAGGCAGATTAGAACAAAGTTCCACGTCTCTATTCGGCCTTCCAACAGCTACCCCCGCCACCCCTCTCCACCCCTCCCTCTCGCTCTCTATCCTGTCCTCGACACTACCCCGGTCCTATGATCCTTCTTGCTATAGTATGCAAACTGTCCGAGCACCTGGAATCACCTCCGCCCGTCAGCCCCTACTTGCATCACCTGAAATACATCACTTACGAACATATCAAGTAATATCGTTATTGTGCTCCCTGAATCATCGCATGTTCAGCCCCTCCAATATATCAGTCATTGATGACTCTTACCTGCCAGCCAGCTCGCATTAGCGATCAAATGATCCACCTCCATGGACGACACGCAGATGGACAGCACATACGTCAAATTTCCCATGATCCCAAAGATAAACAGCCCAGGGGAAAGGCCATGACATTTTGTGTTAAAGTTTTTCACTGGCCACGCCTTTTCAGTGGCTCCTCACGGGCGCTGCACCCACGACTCACATATTTGGGGTATCCGTGAACCCACTTTCGGGGTCGCTATGAGTGCGAGACCCAGTGTAAAGTGCGAAGAGATGCTTACAGTACAGAATTGCGCTGCTGTACCCCATCAACTGACTCCTCCACTCCACGATCTCTCTCGATCGTCGTCTCCCATCATCAATCCCCTGAACCTTTTCACTGATGGCCCAGGCCGCTATGCCGGCTACAATGAGGCAAAGGATCATGCCGACGTATTCCAATACGTGGCGTTTCAGGGAACGTTCCTTTTCGGATTCTTGTGTATCATGACTTGAAGCAAGTAGCGGCGTTGCTTCTTCAATATCTCCATCGGGGCGCACCTCTCGGTGTGTCAGTGTGCCCGTATTCAGCCAGCGATAATAGTAGATTTGAATGAGAAGGGTGGTATCGCAAATGGTATACTGCCAGATATTGGAGATGCCACGAAACAGAGAGAAAAGACGAGTACGCACGTATCCAGCGAGAATAATGGCTGTTGGCAAAAGACCTGCAATGCTCGCTCCGATGAAATTGAAAAGGTCACCGACGAGCCAAATGACAACAAAGGCGATACTGAGGCCTTCCCCGGATTTGAGAGCAAAATTTTTGTAGATCTGTGGCGAATACACAACAACCCTGGGTGTGAAGAATCAAGATAATTCAAAAAAAAAAATTTTTTTTGAGGGCACTCCTTACCATGTTGCGATGGATATCCAACCAATCTATATAATCATGAACCATCAGTAAAGCTGGAAATATTGGACGTGAAACGACGCACCATGCCGCTCAGGGCATCACTGAAGTAAGTCATGTCGATGGCAGTAAGGAGGAGAAAACCGTAAGAACACTTGGAAGCATGAACGGCAGCCTGCTCAGACCAATTCTATGTCTATGCGCTGGCAAATGTACCCGACAATACTGCGTTACCTGTCCTGTGCTGCTGGTAGCACGTCAGAGGCGGCATCCGCTCCGCTTCGTGTCATGGCACGGCAATCGCCGCACGGCCCGCCCGGCGTCCCGGCCTGCCGACGGCGCAACCGCATCATCATCGCGTCCCGCGTTCCCGTGTCGCTAAACACTTCTCCGTTCCCATGAATAACCAACAAGAAGCGTTTCGCAAGTTTGCCCAGCAGTTACAGCGTGCAAGACAAGGTGGTGGGGGGTTCCCAGGTGGCTCGCCACGGGGCCTATTTGCAGGTGGTGGCTTGATAGTTGCTCTTGTCGCCGGGGGTCTGGCGCTAAACGCCAGCCTGTTCAACGGTGCGCACCTTTACTCATGTTGCATCTGCCCCACCGAACTCAATCGTCCAAACACAGTCGATGGAGGCCATCGCGCCATCAAATATACCAGGTACGCTAGTTGAAGTCCTTGTCTCGCGGCCACATGTCCTTTCTGGCGGTATCCAGGCTTCATGGTGTGACAGAGAATGTCTATGGAGAAGGTACCCATATTATGGTACGCAATCTCTGAGTTCCTAGTGTCCCATTCAAGCTGAATCTAATCCCGCTCTAGATTCCATGGTTCGAGACACCCATCGTGTTCGACATTCGAGCGAAACCGAGGAGTATCGCGAGCTTGACAGGCACAAAAGGTGGGCACAAGTCTTATTAGGTACCACGTCAGAATCTCAACAGAACTCCAGACCTACAAATGGTCAACATCACATGCCGTGTTTTGTCTCGGCCATCCCCACAGGCGCTTCCCACAATATACCGCGAACTCGGCCAGGATTTCGACGAGCGCGTCCTGCCTTCTATAGTGAATGAGGTCTTAAAAAGTGTAGTGGCGCAGTTTAATGCGAGCCAGCTCATCACCCAACGCGAAATGGCAAGTTGCTCTATGAGTGAATATTTATCATGACGCAATGGCTCAACGCAGCCATATAGGTCTCGCGTCTCGTGCGGGAGAACCTTACGACCCGCGCGCTCCGGTTCAACCTTGTTTTGGATGATGTATCGATCACGCACGTCGCATTCTCCCCTGAGTTCACACATGCAGTAGAAGCGAAGCAGGTACGGGCACGCGCCACACCTTGTTTAGGAACTTGACTCAATTTGTCCCTTAGATTGCGCAACAAACTGCTCTTCGAGCTGCATTCCTCGTAGATCAGGCTATTCAAGAGAAGCAGGTATTTCATTTGTTATCTCATTTGACACGCTGTCAGGTTGATTGACCTCCGCTCGCGTTCCAGTCTATAATTGTGCGGGCGCAGGGTGAGGCGCGGAGCGCTGAGCTAATTGGGGACGCAATGCGGAATAATAAAGGATTCTTGCAATTGCGGAAACTGGAGGCTGCCCGGGATATCGCAACCCTACTTTCAGAATCCGGGAACAAGATCATGCTTGACTCACAGTCTCTCCTCTTGAACGGTAAGACCTTACTTACAACAGTGTGTGGTTTTGGAAGATGTGCTAAGACGTCTGTGTTTCTCTCTTTACAGTAGTGGGCGATGACACGAAGGATTTGCTTAAAGGTAAAAAGTAAAACCGATGTTTGAGGGTTAGGGAGCTGCCTGTTGTGCGCGTATCCTGCTTTCGAATGTTCAACGATTGCCTTCGTCGATGGAACCAGTGGCCCCGGGTGAGGTACACGTTCCTGGGCCCCCTACCCCGGCGTCTGAGGTCTGCCATATCAGCGCTTAAGTTGTAGACTCAGGTGGGAATTCTGTGTGCGATTCGTGTGCTTTCCAAGCTTGGAGGTACCATTCCTCGGCGTCGGTTTGAGCGGCGCCAATCACGCGCACGTGCTGCAGTAAATTCTGTAGCAATCCGTATCACGATCCAGAACGTGATCCAGAACGTCGACGTCTTCGTCATACACTGATTCTCGAACCCCACTCGGAATATCTCCAGAGCCACCTTTGTTCATAGAGAACGAGATCCCGGAGTCTCGGATGAGAGAGACACAGGGAAGAAGGCACGCGGGAAATTCGGACGGCCTCGTGGATAGTGAGTCTCGAGGTTGACTCGGAAGTGAGCCCCAACTACGATAACGTGGGTTCCTGCGTCCATTCACGTCAATATTCTCCGTCACTTGACTCCTGCACGTCCCAGACGGGTGCACGGTTTTGTCCCGCTACCATATGTTCGGGCGTACGTTGACACATATGTACCTTCATCCGGGATCCCACATGCACATCTTCGAAGGGAAGCCATAAATCGCCTGCGCTTATAACGACCGGGAAGTTTTTTGAAAATTTACGTGCTCGAAGAATACGGAGACGGCGGATTTTGACATAACCGACAATGCGTCAGTCCTAAAGAAGATTTTTG